>PVIU01022511.1:0-29208 GCA_004026605.1 Ondatra zibethicus
ATTCACTTCACAAGAATAACTGCAGGTTTATTGATTATGACTATAGAATAGTGCTATCTAACAAGACCACAACAAGTGGTCAGCTCAAGGGTGACATTCACTTCACAAGAATAACTGCAGGTTTATTGATTATGACTATAGAATAGTGCTATCTAACAAGACCACAACAAGTGGTCAGCTCAAGGGTGACATTCACTTCGCTACCTCAGGCTTTGTTTTGATCAAACTTGACCTCATGAATGCTCCCAAGCATGACAGAAACAAAAGATATCAAATTCCCACCCTAGTCCCATCTATTAATAAGACAGTTCAGCACAAAGATATGGTGACAGGAAGTAAAACATTTGGGGCTATTTTATAAACTTTAAATTACTAACCACTCTTTATTCCTGTACTCCCTCCAGACTCTTCCTACTCTGTCTACAGTTAAACAAATAGAACAAACTTGTTATTTAATCAAATTATAAATCAGGATATGAATTAGGTGATATTTACAGCCAGGAAGGGAGAAATCATTCTTTCTTAATTGTTTTGTAATTATTGTGGGCAGCATCTATGGTGGAATCCAAGAAAATTGAGATCCGCAGGAGATGCTTTGACTCGTGAGAATTGAAATGGTATCATTTTGTCCTGCATACCTACTGATTTCTTGTCTGAAAAACAGGCAGGAATTAATGAGCAGAGTGCTTTGGCTAGAGAAGGAGAGGCATCCTAATGAGAAGAAGCTGGATATAGTTTTGAAAGAAAAAGGGACTTTGGGTTCAGATGCAGAACAGAAATGTCAACCAGCAGGTCTTGACCCCAAAGACAGTAAGTGTGAATTTAAGGCTGACTTTTGCCACCTCACACGCCTGCTTTGACCTTTTATAGATTTTTCTGGGGAAATTACAGGATCCAGGCCATTGGGAAGCTTCAGAATTAAAATGTTATGAACTCTTCACCCTTTTGCCAAATATGTCCTAAAGAATCCACTGAATACCTTTTTACAGTGATGATAAAAAAAATTATAGTCTAAGAACTATATACTTCTAGTGTCGTCAGAAGCAGAATACTGAGGGAGTGGAAGTGCAAACAAGTTTGAAAAGTACTATCAAGTAAAGACTCTTGAACTACATATTAATACTGTTAGTTTGGTAATGGAAATAAAGGGAAGAAATGAAAAAGAAATACAAACTGGAGCTTAAATAGGGCTTGTTGGGATATTTTAAAATAGTAAACAAAACTGGAAACATCAACATAGTCTGAGGTTTCAGCCTTAAAAAAATATTAAGGAAAATTGAGAAAACATGGAGGATATTATGACTGTAGGAGACTGTTGAGTTTAAGATTATGGTGACACATTCAAGTAGAAATGTACAAAAGAATGGTAGGAATAAGTTACCAGGAAAAGAATTGGACCAGAGTTAGAGTACGAACAGGATGTTATTATAATTTATAGAGAAGTATAATGTGGGATTCCCCTCTGTATGTTGTGAAATCATTGATTAATAAAGATCCTGCTTTGGGCCTATTGCAGCACAGAATATGACAAGGCAGGAATTCCAAGGAGATAGAGAAGGAGAGAGTAGGTGGAGTCAGAAAAGCCATGTAGCTGCTGCAGAAGACAGACACCTAATGGGGGACAGAACCTTACAGGTAGGCCGCAACCATGTGGTAATACACAGATTAATAGAAATGGGTTAATATAAGATAGAAGAGCTAGCCAATAAGAAGCATGAGCTAATAGGCCAAGCAGTGTTGAAATAATACACTTTCTGTGTGATTATTTCGGTATGGGAAGCCAGGAAATGAACAAGCAGCCTCTGCCAACAGATTGGCATGCCAACATGGGGGCTGACTACACCCATGTAAAACCTGAGAAATCTTGAAAAGGAACTCTAGACAAAAAAGAACAGAGTTAAACACGACTTCTTGGTAGCTGACATTTTTTTTCTTTTCTGGATGGGCTCTGTTTGCTGGGAGTGAGCAGGGATGCCATAGTTCCTTTAAAAGAGGTCTTCCTGATTCTGTGGTGGCAGCAAAAAAAAAAAAAAAAAAGAAAACTGTGTAGTTTCAAAATGGTGGCTTCCTGGTTTGTTTTAGTTGCATGAACAGCTCTAGCCCTTTCAGGATGCCAAGCACTTAAATGGGGTCTGTGAGCAGCATGTTACAAATTGTTTAATGGTGATTTAGACCCACTGTGACCCTGGAGCTTTGGGGAAGCATGGGTTTCCGTAGAAACAGAAAATACCATAGGTTTTGTGGGTGGACTAGGGGGATGGGAACAAGAGGGAGCAGAAGGGGATGGGAGAGATGGGGGGAAAAATACTGGGAGAATTAGGGGCTTTTGTGAGGTAATATAGAAACCTAGTTTAGTGGAAACTCCCTAGAATCCATGAGACTGACTCCAGTGAAGTCTTGTAGTAATCAGAAATATAAAGCCTGCATTAGTCAGGGCTCCTATGCTGCATAGAGACACTGTGATCACAGAAACTCTCAGAGGCAGTGGACATGCCTCCATCATGTATTAGTCAGGGCTCCTATGCTGTACAGAGACACTGTGATCACAGAAACTCTCCGAGGCAGTGAACATGCCTCCGTCATGCTGGACTCTCAGAGGCAGTGCACATGCCTCCGTCATGCTGGACTTGGTGGAGCCAACAGGCAGTGACAAGGAGTTGTCCTAGCCATGCCTGCTAAGCACTACTGGTCAAAAAATAACTACAGATACACATGCAATAAAGACAAATCCATATGGAAAAGACCTCTACATGGGTCATGGTGTTGAATAAGTGTATTCAGGCTTGGGAGAGAGAAGAAACAGTTATAAAAAGAAGTAAATGGTTTTAATAAATAAATAAAGCAAAGTCTTTAAAGAGACAGAGTACAGACAGTCATAGATTAAAGGAGTAAAAAACAATAAGCTGCATAAAGATGGAAAATACACAGAGAGTCCAGATTATGTATATTACTATGTTTTCTTTAAGTTTTCTTGGCTGTAAATGAGCTAAGTACAGAAAGACATTTTATTGTATGGGCTGCTAAGCTACATCAACATATATACTTTAAAGGTATCTTGACTTCAAAATTTGGGTCAAAGGGTATGTTGAGTTGGAAAGAGGTTCTGGTTTTGTTTCCACAGAGGATAAGAACCTGTGACTTACTTCCAGACTAATGTGGTTTGATGGAACAAGAGCCCCTGAAAAGTCTCCATGAAACCCCCAAAATTACTTCACCCAACAAAAAGCAGGAAGCAATTTGGAGAGAACTATGTCCAAATTCCCAAAAATTGTTTATAAATGTTTATTTACATCTGAAGGGGTATATGATATAGAGATGAATATTTTGCATTGGTATGGATCTTGGTCTATTGACACAAATTTAAAGTCAATTTTGTTATATATATATATATATATATATATATATATATATATATATATTTCTGCTCTTGATTAAGATATTGTGTTTGTGTATCTCATTTTAAAATGTAATGTATAATTAAGAAATACAGGTTAATAGTTGTCTATAAAAGTCAAGCTTGTAGTCATGTTAGTTTTTCTAGATATACAGAGATATATTTCAGATAGACAGGTATTCATCAAACCTTTCAAAGGCCTTCAGAATATGGCATTTAAAGTATTTTAAGAACTTAGGACTTTTCATGACAATGAGACACATCTGCTCCTGGCAACACCAATTACTTAAAGAGGAAGATGGGTATTAAAGAGCCTCCTTATGGAGTTTGCTAGCCGACTGCTCTTGCCTGAACTGTTTGATGTCATGCTTTATGAACTGGATATACAGGACCCACAGAAAAACAACTGTTGAAATTGCCTAAAGAAGGTCAGACAGTCGTTCAGGATTCCTGCTTCATTAAAGAGTCTGCCAGACATTTTCCAGGACACAGAAGAAAGCAACTGATGAACTTTGCCAGTACAAGGCATAAGTGATCTTCAAATTTCCTGCTTCATCAAAGAGTCTGCCGGACATTCTGCAGGACACAGAATAAAGTGAGTGACAAACTGACAATATAGGTGGAACTGTTTTTAAAATCTCCTGCTTCATGGAAAAGTCTTTCAGATACTGTGAGCCTATAGCCTGAAGATGGATGCCTAAAAGAATGTTACTGAAGAACTTTGGGTGACTGTACAGGCAGCAAGATGTCTCTGTCAATTCTAGAGTTTTGGAAGTTGTTTACAATGCACTTCCTGCTTACTTAGGTAATAGTATATCCTTCTGGGCTCTTTAATGGAGTTGAAGAATAGATAGTTATAATTATAGTTTTCCTTAGTTATGATAAAAGATAAAGGAGATATAAATATTATAATTCTTACTTGATACCTGTTTTGTAATATGTAATTTTACTATGTTAAACTTAAAACCTTCCTTTTTATTTAAGCAGAAAAGGGAAGGTGATGTGTGATCCCCCTCTGTACGCTCTGAATGCCATTGGTTAATAATGGACTGCTTTGGACCTATAGCAGTACAGAACTTAGCTATGCAGGAAAACTAAACTGAATGCTGGGAGAAGGAAGGCAGAGTAGGGAGAAGCCATGTAGCCCCCACTGAAGACAGATGCCAGACAGAAACTTGGTAGGTCACAGCCACGTGGCAATACACAGATGAATAGAAATGAGTTAATTTAAGATACAAGAGCTAGCCAATAAAAAGCATGAGATAATAGGCCAAGTAGTGTTGTAATAATACAGTTTCTCTGTGGTTATTTCTGGTCTGGATGGCTAGGAAATGGATGAGCAGCCTCCACCAACAGAAGTGACTCATGCCTACTCACAGTTTGTTCGCTCTCATACAGACATTCGCTCTGTTTCAAATGCTGTATCATCTACACAGGTAATCACTACACTGGTTTTGAAATGGAAGGGAAAGGGCAAGTATTGATACCAATATGCCCTGAACACTCCTACTAAGGACTGCTTATGAGTAACTCTTAGATCACAGAATATTTAGTAAAACTGACCAACCTTTTCTTAAGGCCATTTGAATAAAGGGATGTTTTAATGCACTATAGCCAGCTACCTCATTATTTAACTAGCTTGATACCCTTTTGGTATTCCCTGATGCAGTTAATAAGTCTGTCCTATTCAACTGAGTATGGGGATATAGGGAAAACTCCTTTGAGCATGATGGAAGTTTCTTCCTAACCTATTGTTATCCCGTTTTCTTACAACCAACAATGGAATATTGGTTAAATATCCATGGGCATGTGTGATGACTGCCATTAGTCACCATGCCCTGTAATAAAAAAAAATCTGGAAGTAAACAAACAAGAATCGTTTACATTTTAATTACAGAAAGTTGAAAATAAACAGCTTCAGAGGGTGTTTAAACATGAATATTTATGCCATACATTATCATTTAAAACTCTTTATCTTTGAAAAGTATGTGGATGTGTGTGTGTGCTCCTGCTAACCTAGAATACAATATCAATATTATATTCAGAAGTATATTGTTAATACCTTAGCACAATTTGAGGGGCGTGATAGTAGTGCTTAATTATTTGTTCCCCAGACCCATGAACACTGTGTTGGAATTGTTTCTTTAGCAATTATAATATCTACAAAACTCTTTGATAATCTTTAGCAACCAATCTAGCTTTTTGATCTTGAGGCTGTAATATCAGACTTTTGAGGAAAGCTACCTGGTAAGAAAAGAAAGAAAACAATCCATGTTTCCTTTCTACAACAAGCAGATTGTAGAGTTAAGGAGACAGCAAAACAAAGGTGACACTTGTTTCAAAAATTATTCATTGTCTCCAGTTTTGTGTCAGAAATGGTCTTCCCATAAAAATGGAAGAAAATAAAAAACTTGCTAGAGAAAACTTATATGTTCATGAAAACATATCTTTTATTAAATTTGTGAGGCTAATAATGTTTTATTTCAGAATCGCTGTCTATGGAAAATCCTGTAGACTATATTTGTGAAGACCATCTCTTTGAAGATCAGCATCTGAAATTCTGCCTCCACCATACAAAGTGACACAAAGCTTGCCACAAAGTGCCTCAAAGTTTGGAGTGCTTTAGAGGAGACTGTGCCTACTTTCTTTTCTTCCAGAGAGAAGGTGGTGTTCACATTCCTGTAAAAAAAATTCAATAAGACAAAGAGAAGGTATGTGTTCAGGCTCAGTAAAGTCAGGATGATAAGCTGTTTCTCTAATAGACAACGGTGTGGGTGGTGAGGCCTCGGGGATGATGCAGGCACATAGCCTTCATCCTCCCAGACTGTCCAGGAGAATCTTTATTATTCTTCCGTTACCAGAGGCTTTTAGGCAAATTCTCCACATTCCAGAAATGCCTAAAAAGCTGTTGATAATGGCTTATCCCCCATCTACCACCTAACTCTCTTAGAGAATCTGCTCTTCCCAATCACCCCTCCCCCCAATTTGTACCAGTCAATCTGATTGAACAGGAGAAGGCACCTTATCTGCAGCTCACCAATCTGGTTTTCTCTCCCAGAGACTGAGACACTATCTAGCAAATATTCCAATATGTAGCATACTGGATGGTTAGAGAAATACAACTCTCAAATTTTACTTTTTGGGAAGCTTTAGAGAGAATGATGTGGCGATACAGAAAGGATACATCTGTTTTCATACAAAAACAGATGAAAAGAATTGGCTGTAGCAGAGATTTCCACAGATCCTAGCTCTGTCTTGTGCAATTGACTTCCAGGATATTCACTTTGAAACTCTATCTATATCTATTTAGTTGGCTGCTTTATCTACTTATCTGCCTATCATTTGTCTGTCTGTCTATCATTTATCTACCTATTATTTATGTGTATCTATTGTACTAACCTGTAATCTAAGTTTTCCTTTCTTCCAATCTACCTGTTACTGCAAAATGTAATAATAATAATACTAATAATCCTGAAAAATAACATTATATCAACATTAAATTTATAGATTAGATAGTCAATTTCAGGGGTGACTCGAGTAATTATTGATGAAACAAATGACAAAACCTTTAAATTGTTGTATATACAAAATGCTTAAAATATAGGTGGATTGTAATATTTCTCAATTGATAGCCACTAAAAATAGACATCTCAGATTTACAGTAATCCCTGTACTTTCCTAACTGTTTCAAGGACTTACCAGTGCTCATATAGCACATGAAGAGTCCTGTCTGTGCATGGAAGGACAACTGGATTGTGGAATCCAATTCAACCACACGTTGGTCAAAATTTCAGGCAGTCAATTTTACTTTTTCCACATGTTCCTTAATTTTTATCAGCACAGAACTGGGTAAGCTGATAGGGAGTTCCAGATCCTCAAATATTAGATTAAATGTATTTTAAATATTTATTTTTTTCACAATTTGGAGAAACTGTGATAATTTTGGAATCATTCACCCCAAAGTGATTAATCCAAATCTCCACTCACTGCTTTTCTACTATCTCTGAGATGAATTTACTTTAATATGAGCCAGTTTTGCTTAAGATGATACAGTTAAGTAAATTTGACAGTTACCATAAATTTATGCACATAAAGTCTCCAGACTGTTTATGCCTTTAATAGCTTCATCTTACATTTAAGAAAAATGAACCAGGTACTAGTGTAGATCAGTGTTAGAGCCTTGCTTATCAAATATGAGGGCCTGGATTCCACGTGAAGAACTACAGTGAATGTGTGTGGGTGTGTATGTGGGTATGTATGTGTGTGTGTGTACATATGTGTATGTATGTGTGTGTGTACATATGTGTATGTATGGGTGTGTGTGTATGTGTGTGTGTGTGTATGTGTGTGGGGGTGTGTACCTATGTGTATGTGTGGGTGGGTGTGTATGTGTGTGTGTGCATATGTGTGCATGTGTATGGGTGTGCACATGTGTGTGGATGTGTGTGTGTGGATGTGTGGGTGGGTATGTGCATGTGTGCATTATCCCACAGCAGGTAGAGCAATGTGGTAAAGTTCTAACTCAAAATGGGCTCTCGGCCATTTTAATATTCCAATTGTAAATTTTGTTGACATTTCTAAAGCATCATTTTAGATTATGAAGATATATTTCATTTTCATTATATTTGCTTAAAAGGGCCATGTATTCTACCACTTATGATCAATTTTGTAAATTTAACAGTTATTTTAATATCATTTGTTAAGGAAATTTATTGAAAGATCATGCTGATACATTCAAAGTGCCTAGGGAAGCATAAAGCATACTGCTTGGTTACCTCATGTCTTTTTAAACCAATGGTACAGATTAGTATTCTATATTTAAGAAACAGAATTTTCAAAAGGTTATTCAAAAATTAAAATATACCCACTGGTTTTATTTGTAATACTGATGTGTAAATATGAAATTGAGTATATAATGACAATATGTTGTACATATTCAATTCAAATGCAATTCTCCCCTCTTCTAGCCTGTAGGTGGGGATTTTTGTCAGGCTCCCTAATAAACATAGAGAATTATTAGTTATAAAAGATCATGTAGGTTTGTTTCTAACTAGCTCTTACAACTTAAATTAGCCCATATTTCTTATCTATTTTCTACCACATGGCTCAGTGCCTTTCCTTAGCATGGCATATTCATCTTGCTTCTCTCTGTGTTCGCTGGTGAGTCTGTTCTTCCTCATCAGAACAATCTCTCTGTCTACAAGTCCTACCCAACCTCTTCCTGCCTAGCTATTGGCCATTTAGGTCTTCATTAAACCAACCAGAGCAGCACATCTTCAAGGTATACAAAAAGAATATTCTACAACATTTCCTCCTTTTTGTCTAACTAAAAGGAAGGTTTTAATTTTAATATAGAAAAACTATATACAACAAAAGCAGTTATCAAATAAGAATTATAGTTATGATATCTAGTCCTTTTGTATTTGATAAATTTAGAGAAAATAATCTATTATATATCTTATCGTTGTGATTCTGAATCTTTATATGTAATTTACTTTTTTCATAACTAAGGAAAACTTAAGTCTAACTATTTAGTCTTCAACTCCATCAAAGACCACAGAAAGATATAATATTACCTAACAACAGGGACATATGACTGCCTGGAACCCAAAGTTCCTCTTCAATGCTTGGGCATCCATCTTTGGCCTAGTATAGCTGACAGACATTTTTGAGAAGTAGGGAATTTTGAAAGATTTCCATTCCTTGTCTTGGCAAAGTTCAGAAGTTGCTTTCTTTTGTGATATGTTTGTCCAATTTGGACAGTATACTGTTAGCAGCTGGGGCAAGGACAGTGTCCTGCCCAGATAGCTGGCTTTGTCACAGAGAAAGCAAACTCCATGTGGAGGTTTTGATGCCCGTCATCTGCTCTGAAGCAGACCGCTGCTGCCAGTCCCTCAGGAGAAATTAAGAAAATGGGCAAAGGAATTTTAGTAAATATATGCATTAGAAACATAGACAGTAAGAGTAAAAACCTACAGAATATGTGGTAGCATAAAAGAATATTACAAACAGAATTTTCAGTGAATGAAATTATTGAAGTGTGCATTTAGAATGTAGGATGTTATTAACATAAATTTCATGGATCCCAAATCATCTTCTGATGCTAGAACTTTAGAAAGACTGGGTGTCCTTCCCAGTAGGTGAGAGGAGGCAAAGAGGACTTTAGAGATGCTGATAATACTCTAATATTTTTGTTAAGTCATATAGAATATTAAACCCATGAAAAGACATTAAGTAACACATTTTGTATGCTCCAATAAGTAATTTACCAAAAAGAAAGGCAGAATTAAATTTCTTCTTTTGTCCAAATGTAATATATAAAAAATTATCAACACTTTGGCCACACCCCATGAAAATTGTATTAGCAAGGGAATGAAACGGACTCAGATCGTCTTGAGTACATAGCAGGGCAGTGTCAAAGGACATGTTGCATATTAACAGCATGTGGAGCTGGCTCACTATGAAATGGCAGTCAAAATATGGTGAACTCAGAGTGTAATCAGTCTTATTTTATTTGTAAGCTATTCCCAATATGCTCTACAACTGATGCCAAGTGATGTTCTGTTTGTATATGGTCCTTGTTAGGTCTCTTAGGATGCCATGTCTGCATGAAGAATAACACATAGAAAGCTCTTGGGATTGACTCCTGGTGGCAAGAGAAGAGCAGAACCAGCAGAGAAGGAAAGTTAGTATGACTGTAGGCTAGATGAGTCGGCCACTGTAGGCAGGTCTTTAAGAGACTTGACAGTAGGAGGCTGTGTGCAGGCACTACTCCCAAGAGCAGTGGCAGGAGGTCTTCAGTCTGTGGGCAACCTGGTATCAACATGGTGTCCTTATGTGCCAGACTAGGCTCTATGACCAAACTGATGGTAAATTCTCATGCAGATGTCTTAGAAATATTATGATTCAATTGGAATAACTATAATTGACTGATTATTCACAAATAAAATAAAATTAATTAAAGATATTTTCCCAATTCTTTACGTGAAGACACTATTTGTCCTCAGGAAAAAAGACAAAGAGTATCTACTGGGACATGATCTGGAGGTCAGTAATTCCTTCTGAGAAAATGAATGGAGATTATAATTTCATGAGATTTTTTAAAGAATGTGCGTGAGTGTGTGTGTTGGGGAGATAATGCGCACTGTAAAGATTTGTCACTCATATTGGTTTACTAAAACACTGATTGGCCAGTAGCCAGGCAGGAAGCATAGGCTGGGCAACCCGACTAAAATTATTCTGGGAAGCAAAAAGGCAGAGAAACAGTCACCAGCCAGATACAGAGGAAGCAAGATGAGAATTCCTCACTGTTAAAAGGTAACAAGTCACATGGCTAACCATAGATAAGAATTATGGGTTAATTTAAGTTGTAAGAGATAGTTATCAACAAGCCTGACCTAATGGGCCAAACAGTTTATAATTAAAATGAGCCTCTGTTTGTTTCTTTCAGACTGAATGGTTGCTTGTCCAGGCAGGACAGAAACTTCTCTCTACATCTACCAATTAATTGACATTAAGGAGGAATCATTTCCCAGAATGAGGACTTAATAAAGCACCCGAAGTACCAGCAGGAAGAAGCACCTTGGAGTGGTTGACAGCGGCAGTCTTACTTTCTGTCTTCACAGCCCACCCCCCAGTTCTGCTACAGTCCTATCTTGAAGACCACTTTTTATTGCACAGACTTACTAAATCGTAAGAATTTCACTCATATATGTTTTATTAACCACAGAACCCACTTATTCTACAAAGAAACTTTCTTGGTGAGTATTTTGGGAAGAGTATGCCACATACAACACTGTTCTTTCTTTCTGTTCCCTTGGAATATCTTATATATGAACTGCCCTATTCCGTCCCCTCTCAATGCCACTGTTAGTTGAAGGGCCCCACTTTCCCCAGTCTCTCTGTGTATCTATCTGTACCACCCTATTTTCTCTCTATCTACCTATCTCTACATAGTACATCTATCTCATCAATACTATTTCATTTAGTTCTTTTCCTCTACCAATTATGACTTTGAATACTCATATTTTCCTCTGAAGACAAAGACAAGTTCATGGGTATGCAACCTATGCAGTTGTACTGTGCCTTTACACAAGCTCCTAAACTTGTTTAGTGTTCCTAAATCATTGTTCTGAAATCCTTAATAATTTTTGCCTTTGTGTCATGTAAACAAAGTCTAATGGTACAGTTTATCATGTTCATGAGCAAAGGGTCTATTTGCAGTAAGTGCTTTCATATTTCTCTGTTAACATGCTTTGGATTCTTGCAGTCCTCTGACCCCATCATAGTTTAGTAAGATACACAAAGAATACAAGATAAAGATAGAAAGTTTGTGCCTGAGTCTGTACACTTACAGCCTCCATAGTCACATGTTCTATTTGTAAACTTGTAATGAAAGAAGAAAATCACCATGGATCTTAAAAGATAATTACACAGAAACAGAGGCAAAGACAATGAAACTCATACTTCCTTTTTCCTTCAATCATTAAACTACAGTAACCTGATGGTATAATATTAATAAAACGTGTGTCTATTAAGAAGTGCAATTAAGAACTGGGTGGTGGTGACATTATGCCTTTAATTCCAGCGCTTGGAAGGCAGAGGAAAGCGGATCTCTGTGAGTTCAAGGCCAGCCTGGTCTATAGTGTGAATTCCAAGAGAAAAACTTGTCTTGAAAAACAAACAAACAAACAAACAAAAGATGTGCAACTTAGATGGGCTAGCAAGGTAGTTCAGCAGCCAAGGGTACTTGCTGCAAATGACTTTAGGTGATCTTCTAACGACCGATATTGTACAAGGAGAGCACCAACTTCCAAAAGTCGTCCTTTGACATCCATACACATGGATAGGCAAACACAAATGAACACACACACACACACACACACACACACAAATTTTTAAAGTATAATACATGGTAACTTGATGAACTGTTCCCAATGTTTTGACAAGAGTGAAATATATACTCATCTATGAGCCGTAAAAAACCAATTATACAATTGTATTGATTTCACATATTAAGTGTTTTGGTCATACTTGAAATTTTCATTGTACAATATAAAGAGTAAACTCATATTAATAATTAACTTTCTTCATTAGAATGATGTCAAAATTACATAGAAAATAAAATAGCATGATATTCAGGGTTGGGGTTAATAAAAAGCATCGTTTTAGTATCTTTAATCACAAGCATTTATTTTGAACTGGGGGAATGCATTTTCATCTGTATTTTCTTCAAGGAAAGCACAAATTGCTTCAACTATCCCATATGCTACACAGATTTTGATTGTCTGGCATGGGAACTAAGATAGCCTTGTTTTTTCTGAGCTGGATTTGAAATCTAAACATACTTCACTGCCAGAAAATCTATTTTCGTGATCAAATAATGAACTTACAAACTATCTTTTGTTTCATACTCTTTTGGTAGGTCAAAACTACTTTATTTTAGCTTACATTTTTATGTTCAAATGTAATATTTAAGATGCTGAATTTTCTACCTAACTGGAAAAATTTTTAATGTTTATGTAACAAGTTTTAAGATCTTTGTACAATGTTATCCCTTGGGTTGGACTTGAAATAGAGATAGAAAGAGAAATTTAAAGTGGACAGGAGACAACAGAACAGGAAAAATTAAGAAAATGTAATTTGGTGGGAAAGTTCACAGATTTTTCTGCCTATGTTCTTGCTTTTACAATAAGAATACTTAATGTTACCTTGTCATATTTAGTTAACAATATCCTGAGAACAGGCAAGAATTACATGTTTTCTACAAGATTATATCTGAGAATAAAGATGAAATTACTGATGCCATTCATCTCCAAATCAATAAAACGTCTAGAAATTTTAACAAAATGAAGAAAAGTACAAAAAGAGGAAAAATAATTCTTTCCACTTTCTGTTCATTGTGACCATGATCATTCATTATTATTCTGTATATTAAACCTACTTTCTGCCTTCCATTTGGATGCCAAAAGGGGGTGGGGTGGGGAGAATGCCCACCATAGTTCGTATGTGAATAGGAAAGCTGATCATGTCTCTCATGGGCTTATTTTATAACTACCCCGATTTCCATCATCATTTAATGGTGTTTCTTCTAGAGAATAGTAGCTTACTTTAGTTTTATTAAGGTTGTTTTAATGTTATTGAGTTAATTTTATTTCCCCAGTTAGAATATCACATTGAATATTTTGGAGATCAGCCCTCTGTCCTATGTGAGGTTGGTGAAAATCTTTTCCCATTTTGTTGGCTGCCGTTCTGTCTTTTGACTGTGTCCTTTGCTTTACAAAAGCTTCTCAGTTTCAGGAGGTCCCATTTATTAATTGTTTCTCTCAATGTCTGTGCTACAGGGATTATAATTAAGAAGTGATCTCCTGTGCCAATGCATTCAACTGTACTTCCCACTTTCTCTTCTATTAGGTTCAATGTGGTTGGTTTATGTTGAGGTCTTTGATCCATTGGGACTTGAATTTTGTGCATGGTGAAAGATATGGATCTATTTTCATTCTTCTACATGTTGATATCCAGAAATATACAAAGAATATATAAAGAACTCAAGAAATCAAAAAAGTAATAATCCAATAAAAAATGGGGCACAGACCTAAACAGAAAACTCTCAACAGAGAAATGTAAAATGGCTGAAAGACACTTAAGGAAATGCTCAGTGTCCTTAGCCATCAGAGAAATGCAAATCAAAACAACTCTGAGATTCCATCTTACACCCGTAAGAATGGACAAGATCAAAAACACTGATGACTTATGCTGGAGAGATTGTGGGGTAAAGGGAATATGCCTCCATTACTGGTGGAAGTGCGAACTGGTACAACCCTTTTCAATATCAGTATGGATATTTCTCAACCTCAAGACCCACCAATACCACTTTTGAGTATATACCCAAAGGATGCTCAATTGTACCACAAGGACAAGTGCTCAACTATGTTCATAGGAACATTGTTTGCCATAGCCAGAACCTGGAAACAACCTTAAAAGCCCATCCACTGAAGAATGGATAAGGGAAATGTGGTACATTTACACAATGGAGTACTACACAGCAGAAAAAAACAATGACATCTTGAAATTTACGGGCAAATGGTTATATCTAGAAAACATCATATTGAGTGAGGTAACCCAGACCCAGAAAGACAAATATCATATGAACTCACTCATAACTAGATTTTAGACATAAAGCAAAACAAAAAACAAAACAAAAAAAAACCCAGTCTACAATTCACAATCCCAGAAAACATAGACAACAATGAGGACCCTAAGAGAGTCATATATGGATCTAAACTACATGGGACGTAGAAAAACAGAAGATCTCCTGAGTAAATTGGGAGCATGGGGACCATGGGAGAGGATAGAAGGAGAAGAAGGAGGGAGAAAGGGGAGCAGAGAAAAATTTATAGCTCAACAAAAAAGATAAAATAACCAAAAAATGACATTGAAAACTGTTTTGGGTGTATTTTGCAGATACAGCCTTAAGGTAGAGACTTAAGCTATGAATATATTCACTGTTTATGTTTGAAAATTGATTTATATGACCAGTGTTTATAATGGGAAACCATTTTTCAAAGATTACACTTTCAGAAAGCTCCATTATAAATACTATACCACTGTTACACAGTAGCAATACAACTATGATACATCTGAACACAGACTGGGAATCAGTTTTCAAAACCATTATTTCTTTGCAATCTCATAATGATCCTTTGATATAAAGCACTGCATTCCCATTCCTTCCAACAAGTTTTTAAACCCTTACATTGACTCCTTACTCCATGAAAACAAGTATTGGGTATTTGTGTGTAAGTTTTAAAAGGTCTAAGTGGGAGGGAGAGTTTAAGAGCCAAATGGCACCGTTCTTTCCAGACTTGGAACAAACGCATTAACAAGCAATGAGAACTCCAGGCTTTCCTACCAGGAGTCCTATTGCAAGGAAATGGGTTTACTGAAGTATCAGGAACAAAGAGATGAGAGGCTCAGGCAGTAAGGTGAGACTAGTCAACAAAGTTTTCCCTGACTTTTCCTCAACTGACTTTGTGGAGTACTAGCATGAACCAGGAAAGATGAATCAACCATCTTCCCGTCCGTGAAGGAGTAAATACCCTGAGTTAACAACAGAAAGTACCATTCTTGAGGCTCTGGGAGAGGCAAACACCCAGACATTGGAGCCCCAGCCCCGACAGTCACTCTTCCGGAAGCTCCGCCCGCTCCCGACCAGGTTCCCACCACGCCTCCTCGCCAACAGCCCAGAGAGGGCAGCAAACTACATTTCCCAGAATGCACCAAACCTCATTGCAGGGCGCCTACAAGTGTCCGGGTGACGACATAAGCCGGCGCGGTGTTTAGACTCTACTGATGTCGTGGCGCTCAGAGGCAGAAAGTTGGTACTCTGAGGGGCCCTCGAACTGAGGCCGAGGTCGGGTGGCCCTGACCCTTTCCTACCCACTCCTTCTCGCCCGCCTCTCCCTCTCCAGGCAGGATGAGGCGTGCAGGCCTGGGTAAGAACAGGACTGAGATTGGAAGTTTGGGGACCCTAGGACCATCCGAGCCAGGAGTGGGGGCGTGGGAGGAACTCTGAGCTTGGAAAGCCAGCTGTTGGGTTCCTTGAAGGAGGGTCCAAGTGGAAGCGCATTGTCCTAGGTCCTTAAGTTTAACTTTCAGGAAAGTTTCTACGGTAGGTTGTCACAGAGTGCTGGAGTATTGGTTGTCCTGACTTTTCTTTTGTATGTGCTAGTTTGGGAAGTAGCTGTGTGTTCCAAGCCTTGCCCAGGTTCCTTTTCTTCACTCATTCTGGATCTTACTTGTCTTAGAAGTGACATTTGGAGCGTAGATGTTAAACTCAAAGTCTGCTAATAATGATATGCTAGTATGATTACAGCGAGTTACAAAGGTAAATTTACGCGTCATTATTGTTAAAGTGGCAGTTGTGAGAGGTCTCGGTCAAAGGTGATTTACTTGGGACGTTTCTGACTTAGACCTTGTCCCACTGTTACGGTAATAGATGGTGATAAGTTTTGATGACTTAACATTTGTTTTTGCCTTTATGGATCAGGAGAAGTAATAACAAAATAATTAGAATAGCATTTTCTGGTTCTGAAGTTCTCTTTTAACATGATTTTTTTTGTTTATTTTTTTTAAAGGAAGGGCAGAGTGCTTGAAACAATGAATGAAACATTGAAAAGGATGTTAGCATTCCATCATAAGTTGTAAAAAAGTCTTTTAAAAAAGTTTTAGATGTCTAAAGCCAGTGAATAAACACTTTAAATTAGACATGGGAGATAAATAAAGCTTTTTTTTTTTTTTGCAGCCCAGAACCCACTGCTGTGTATGAATTTTAATTGTATGAGAAGGAACACAGTACTCAAGACAGTGAAGAGAGATAGGTTTTCTTTTTTTTTTTTTAAAGTGAGGAGTTTATTGAAAGAAGGGTAAAGGAGAAGGAAGAGGGAAAGAGAAATACAGAGAGGAAGAGGATAGTGGTATTTTTAATAAGGTTACTTATAGGACTAGAACCCGGGTAATTTAAAACCATAGAAAAATATTGGCAGTGAAACGTGCCAGTAATATAGACTTACACAATTATCAATAAATAGTTGCTTCTGAAGGAACTTGATAAATTTAGTTTTTTGAATGCTTGCAATCATTGGAAGGAAGAAGTCCTTTCCAAATAATGTAAAGAACTAATATCAAGTGAGATTAGTCTTATATGCCTAAATTCTTTCATTACTAATGACAACAAACACTTATGGCAACCTAAGTTTTATGTGCATGATCGTTTGTGACTCAGTGTGGGCTTCCCAAAGCTTCCAATGTAACTGAGGAGCCGAAGACAAATTGCTTCTGAAACTGAAGACAAATTATGATCCAAGGTGGTAATTTTCACCCCAACACCAGTTAAGTGCAATAGATGGTGAGTGCCATAGGGATTTAATACTAAATGATTCATTGTGTACTTCCCCGGGCCAGAGGAAGTTGTAAGATGACTTTGACATGAGGGCTGGGGAGAAGTAGGTTCTAAATAGGAAGATGACAGAGATTCAGGCATTGAGTTATGAATGATGTATGCAAGAGATTATGTGATCAAGTCAGTTTGAAGCTTGGACCCTGAGGCATTCTGAAGATCTTTGTTTATGGAAGGAATTTACATATCATCAGCAGGCCACTGGCCTATTGGGATGTTTGTGTTATACCGTTTGTGCATGTAATAATACTGTTATTACATGCAGGACATGGATTTGACAATAGGTTCTTAGCTTTGTTTATATGTTGGAATTACTCAGAAAGATAGTAAATTAGATTTTCAATTAAATAAGAGTCTCTAGACAAGAGTCCCCTCCTAATTCTTTCTAAAGTGTCTGTGCAGTTGAGAAGAGCATTGGTATAAAGTTATGAAGACATTTTAAAATGCCAACGTATGTTTACTTGAAATTTTAGCAAATATGAAATAATAGCAAATATGAGAAGTGTTCTTGTGTAAAATCTGTCACACTGCACATGAGCTGTTAAGTGCATCGGCCTGATTACTGATAGAACATGTGTCAAGGAAGGAGCATTTTTCAGAAATAGCAGAGGTTGCAGATGACCTTCAGGATTATTTTTCTGCAGCTCTTAATGATAGTGAGTGATTCTCACAGGAAAAAAAATGGGGCTAGGTTTGGAATAGGAGCTCTAGTGTTTTAGTTTTGTTTGTTTTGTTTTTTTTTGCGTTGGAATGGGGAATAGTTTGAAGACAGTCAAATTTGGAACTGCATTAACAATTTCTGAACAAAAAGTGAGAATTTTACTTTAAAAGAAAAAAGTGGAAGAACTCTACAATTAAACTTAAGATTGGCCAGAGAGTCAAAACAAAAGAAATAAAATAGCCATTAAATTTGAATGAATTTCTTGGTGAAGTTACCCAGTGATTAACTTTAGCCATTCCAGAGTAACTTACTAGACAGTATGTCCTACCCAGATCCTTAGTCACATAGACATGTTACAGTCTTGCTCTTGTTAGAGTTTGCACAGGGTATTTTAAGTGGTATTTTAGTTGGTGAGTGGGAAGAAAAGATTGTGCACAGTTCATCAGCTTTTAATCTGTTTGAAAACATGTACTGAGAACCTCAGAGATAGCATGCCAGTAGTTGATAGGAGATGTGAGTATGTAACTGTCCCATCTGTTTGGAATTTTCAACATTTTGTTGTGGTGGTACAAGGAGAATTGAAGGTTTCTGATGCATAGAAAGTGCTCATAGGTATGGAAGGAGGTAGATGCATAAAATACTCTGCTCTTGACAAAGTTGTTTAGCAGTGAATTAAAATTGTGTTCTTTAGTCAGTAATTTACAAGTATTCACTTCAAGTACTGTGGTGATGGTGTGTGTGTATGTGCACATGTGTGCATGTGTGTGCCTGTGTGTGTGTGTGTCCATGTGTGTTTATGGAAGTATAGAATGATTAATTTATGCTCTTATAGTTCAATCTAGACTTCAAAGTTGATGTTATACAATCAAAGCTGTAAGGATTCAAGAGTTTTGCTACTTCAGTAAAATTAACTTTGTGCTGTGCTTTGAAAGAGTTTCTCATTCACACATTAACCATCATTCAGACTTCCTGCTGTCTACCCTCTTGGCTGTTAACAGTCTTTGTTCTTACTACCATTGCTACTCCATTTGCTGCTTGAGCCTTTGGTAGCCTGTAGCTTTAAGGCTATCCCTTTCTTCCACTTTCTTCGGTCACTAGAGAAGCTGCTTCCAACCATGGATAATCTAGTCCCTTTAATACATTCTCCACTCTTTTGTCAAACCATACCTGTAGGAGGAGGGCTCACTTGTTCATCCCGGCTGCTCAGCTAGCTTAGCCCAGAAATAACCACACAGAAACTGTATTAATTAAAACACTGCTTGGCCCATTAGCTCTAGCTTCTTATTGGTTAACTTTTATATTAATTTAACCCATTTCTAGTAATCTGTTTATTGCCACGTGACAGTGGCTTACCGACAAAGATTCAGCATACCTGTCTCTGATGGCTCCATGATGTCTCTCTGACTCTGCTTTATTCCTCCCAGAATTCAGTTCTGTCTTCTCCGCCTACCTAAGTTCTGCCCTGTCAACAGGCCAAAGCAGTTTATTTATTCATTAATGAAAGCAACACATAGACAGAAGGACCTCTTATACCACATACCAAAGTTTGGGGGCTTTGTTCTTTTACAGTCCCAATATCAAAACATGCAATTCTAGGTCCATCTAACAGTGTGACTTCTCAACAGCTGACTGAGACCAAGGAGCCCTTTTGTTGAGAGATCTCATATCTGGAAAGACAGAAGCTAATCCAGCTATACTGCCACAGCCATGGACGATTTATTCTCCTAGAATTACTGGATGATTTTGGTCACTGTTCTTCATGATTTTCTTTATTGTTTTATTCCAAACAATCACTCTTCTTTGCTGTATAACCCACTTTCTTCCTTTGCAAAGAAAATTCTGACATCAGTTTATAAAAACCTTCGTGAAATAATACTCCAGTCCCAACACATTTATGTATTTGCTGCCCAGTGCTCACTATACCTGTTGTTTTCCTAGAGACTATCAAGTACTGTAGTAGACAGAATAATGGGTACTGTATTTTTTAAACCATCTCCTATAATGCAACTTCTTACAAATAGCAGAAAAGTAGAGTTGATACATGGATGTTTCTCAAATACTTGTTGAAAAAATGAGTGAAATTCTTTATAAATCTCAGCTTATAGCCTCTACAAGCTATTGGATCTTTTTCCTCAGCTTTCACTTGTGGCCTCCACTTCCCTTTGTTCCTTCGGTTTTCACCTCTTGCTTCTTAGAAGAGAAGTTGCTCGTTGAAAAGCCAGCATCTTTCTGCCATGAGAAGCCCTTTCTCCACACCTTTTTCCTTATTGTCAAGCTTCTCTTTTGGGTAGATGTTTCTTTGTTTATGTCCTTTATTAAAACATATATTTCTAGTGTGCAAGAAGTTTCTCCCAAATATTCTGTATATCAATGCCTATTTTAGTGTCTTTAAGCAATCAATAAATGTGTATTGAAAAAATGCATACTTTCCTTAAAAGAGGGTATAAAAAGAATTGTTTTAATTTTAATGTTCTGATTTTTTAAAATTGATTTTCAGTGTAACTATTATAAATATATGTGGTCTGCAACGCCCTCCAGGGGTCTTTTTCAGTTTGTTTAACTGCTAAACTTTGGAAAGTAGTTGATGTTTTTGCAGTCCTACAAGTGTGCCTCTGATCCTTGTAGGTGACGGAGCACCTCCTGGCAGCTATGGGAACTATGGCTATGCCAGTAGTGGATATAATGCCTGTGAAGAAGAGAACGACAGGCTCACTGAGAGTCTCAGAAGCAAAGTGGATGCTATCAAATCTGTAAGTACAGCACCAATGCTTTCACACTTCACCTCTACATTTGTGCTTGCTTTCATCTTAATAAGGAACTAACTTAGAAACGTGTGCGGTGAGGTCACAGTGGTGCACAAGTACAGGCTGCCCATAAGTAAGTTAGAAGATGCCACAGCTAAAAGATAGGGTACTTTGGTTTAATCTTTTTTCAAATACTAATTGCTTATTTGTGTTCATGTACCTAACAAAATCTAAAATGTATTGTACATTTATGAGCAGCTTAGACAGCCAGCCATGCTTTCTCTATGATTTTAGGGTTAGAGAATACGAACTTATAATTTCTTTCCAATTTGTTATTATAGTAAAGAAAAAGTATTTAAAATAATCAGTCTAGATTTATAATCAAAGAAATATCATACATTGTTAAGAAAATATTAAATGTGTATGTGTGCATTTGAATTGTTCATATGAATATTATAAAATGTAAGGAATATACAGATGAAAACATTTAATTTTTGTGACTGAAGGAAAAAACAGTTTGCTAGAAAACAGAACCAGAGAATGTCGACAAGTAGGTTGACTACTATGAGAAAGAGAAGTGAGAAGGTGTCACTGTTAGAAGGAGGAGGAATTTTAAATTTTGTTGTCCAATAATTCCATTGGACAGAGCATCAGGAGAGCCTTTAGCCTTTTCTGATAGTGGCTTGAATACAATACACAAGTCTTTCTCTCCTCTGTCTTTGAGCCTTATTTGAGTCGTGGCTTTCTTGTGGTTCTCTAACACAGCCCTGATTATGCTTAGAGCCCTGGAGGAATCTCGACCTGTCTCAGCTTTCCCTGTCTATGTGATGTTGTCACAGTCATTGGTAGAATTTTGTTAAAGCATATCCTGCCCTCTCTGAAGTCTTTGGATTCCGCTGTTACTTAATAGATTAATTTCACATTCTGTAGACTGATTGTTCTATATGTTCTTCAGAGCAGAACTTCTCTTCAGCACATCAAGAATGCTTACGGATTTGATGCCAGAAAAATAAGTTCTCTTTTGTTCTCTGCATACTGCTATTGCCCCTATTCCATATTTTCAAAATTAAACTTTACCTTTAGCAATTTTATTGTCTCCCTCCTTACTTTGAAGTTGTCTTCTTCATGAACAGCCCCATCGCTGCATCTGTCTCTTTCCGTGCTGTATCTCAGTACTACATCTAGTATTAACTCATTTCGAATAAACCTAGGGTCATTTATGACATGCAGTATAATTCCTTCTTAGCAATACTGAGTGAATTTTGTTAAAGGAATTATAGAAGGTGATGTTAAAAGCATGAGTCTTGATTCTCGATTGCAATAAACATATGATGCATGTGAAGCATTCAGTAGATGCTCACATTGTTACATGTACTTGGTATTTAGTTTCAGTCATTGGAAAATTAAACTGTATTCAGCTTGTACTCAAATTAGAGTTTTGATAGATGGTATTGTTTCCAAAATCATATTAATTAAAATGATTTAATCTATGGACCTAATCGTGTATAATGTTCAGAAGTTAAGAAACATAAGATTGGGAAGGACATAGAATTGAATGTCTTAAGAAACAAACAAACAAACCCTCTAGTGTTGATTATTGAGACTGGGGATTTTATTCCTTTTGCCTGAATGTCATGCTAAGTATTTGGGTGAGTTGGGCTGCCTGCTTTGTTATCTCTGATTTAATGAATTTGGAGGAAAACTTCATATCTGATCTCCATAATTTTAGTATAATTCCATATCAGTATTATCTGTGGTTTTCACGCAGATTAAATTGAGAAGAACATTTAACAGTTGTTTGCAAACACTTTCAGTAATTGTGTTTAAGTTCATTAGAAGGGAAACCTCTGGTGAATTTGTTGTGTAAGGTATGAGGTATAGTTTTGCATAGCAACTGTTGTTTTCCACACTCATATTCTTTTTATATAATTTTAGGTTATAGTTAATACTAACTTTAAGGGTTTTTCCAATTTATTATTATTTTAAACCCAAAGTCTTTAAAATAACGAATCTACACTTACATTCAAATAAATTCCATACTTTCTTAAGAAAATACTAAATGTATATGTCTGTATTTGAACTGGTCATGTGAGTGCTTGTATTTGCTAAAATATAAAAAAGGAATATACAGGTGAATAATTTTATATGAGTGAAAAAAAACCCAAAAACATAGAAGAAAGAATACAAGAATGGGGAGCCAGGAGGAGAATGTTAACATAGAGATTAAATATTAGGAAGAAAAGAGAGATATGTTCATTTTTGGAAGGGGGAAATTTTAAATTTATATTCCAATAATTTTACTGGACAAAGTATGAAGAGAGAGTGTATATTTTTAGAATACAGTTTCATCTGAGAAATTAAATATGCTTAGTAGGGCATTGTTGCTTTTACTTTATCACTTTTGAATACCTTCGTATAAATAGTAATGTATATGCTTTCTTCCTAGCTTTCCATTGAAATAGGCCATGAAGTTAGAAACCAAAACAAACTATTATCTGAAATGGTAAGTTATTATGATTTTAACTAAGAAATTTTATCTAATCTTTTCAAATTTAGTGTGTTGACCAGGTATAAGGAATTACATTTTTTAAAAACATTTTTTGTTAACAATTCTATAAAGATATAATTTATATACTCTAATACTTTTTAAAAATAAAATTTTAATACATTCTTCAAGAATTTCCCATGATGTATTTTGAATATATTCAACTCTCATGGGTCCTCCTCCTACCTCTTCCCCATCCCATCCTTTATTTTTATCCAGTTAAAACAGACTCTGGCATTGTAAGTCCTGTTGGATTCCACTCAATTTTTAGCTAATCAGTTTATAATTTCTATCAAATGTATTTTTGTGTTGTTCTTGTCTAAGATGTAAATAAGAAGTGAAGATTGAAGCCAGTGCACTTTAACTCTGGGTATAAAGCACCGTTCAGAACTGAATGGTAATGGTTATTAGAGTGGTTTTAGAAATTGTAATGATGCTCAGGAACTGAAAGAAATCCTTATTGGATAATGAAAGAACCACTGAGAAAGCTGCTTTATTTTGCATAGAGTAATCAGGCTGATTTCCCAAGCTAATAAATAGATACTTGAATTGATTACATACAAATTATTTTTAAAAATGTATACTAATAATCTTGTAAATTGCTTGGATGAGCATTGTAGAATATTAGAATTTATTATGTTTTTCTTATTCTCTCATAGGATTCACAATTTGATTCTACAACTGGATTTCTAGGTAAAACCATGGGAAGACTGAAGATTTTGTCCAGAGGAAGCCAAACAAAATTACTATGCTATATGATGTTGTTTTCATTGTTTGTCTTTTTTGTCATTTATTGGATTATTAAACTGAGGTGATGCAAGTTAGTGTGGACTTGGAATCTGCTGCAGTTAATATCTTGGGGTACCACTTTGATAGCCAGCATCCCAATGTTTCTAATGGCTTTCTTCATTGAAGATTACTGGAGCTTTCCTCTTTCAGAAACCATACCATACCTAATGCTTTTTGACAGCTCTTTCTTCTTGACTCATTTTGACTCCTATTTTCAGGGGTATGGAGTTAGCCTGAAGTCAGTGTGGCTGTACCGATGTTTTTCCAGTCAGATTAAATACAAATATTATTCTCTGTTGCTATGCTCAGTGTCACTTTCTGAAGCAAGTGCAAGAGCAATATAATGCTGTAGAACGTGATAGCCGCTTTTGTGGTGGTTGTTGAATGGTGGTAGAATGTTTCCTTTCTTTTGCTTGATGTCATCACTGGGATGATGGGTTTTGCCTCACTTGTTACCATATAGGTACCAAGTTCCTTTTCCTTAGAATTTTGTTAATACGTTTGTTCACATGAATTCTTTGTATAAGGACTTTCTTGCATAAAACTATTGACATATTTTTGTGGGAGCATACTACACATGTGCATCAGTATAGGTATTGTTCTATATTAATGATAAATTCCATTGGTGTGCTTTAGAACAGTTTTCTGATGTCTAGCTGCATGGGTGGACCATTTGGTGATTATTTGTGTCAGAATAATGTGAAGTTCAGTGTTGCTAAACTCTGTAGAAATGAAGTGTTCGAGAAAATCAATTGCCTTTGTTTTACCACATGTTTTACCAGTCCTTAGGGACTGAAAATCTGCTGGTATTGAAACCAGAGTACAGAGGATTGTTGTTCTGCAACATTTTATTTGCTTACAGAGATCAAAATGCAAAGTGGATTTAAGTAAAAAAAAAATATATATATATATATATATATATTAAAATACAAAACATTCTGTATTGTTCCTACTTTAGAAATTTGCATATTTCTAGGTTCAAAAATAAACTTTTATGAAAATGTATTTCTGGCTTCTTCAAGTGATTTATATTCTTGACACAGAGTCTTAGAAATATCATCAAAGCTCAAAATTCCAAACAAAATGAATCAAAATGAAATTTTGTATTAAACAGAACAAGTGAGACAAACTTTGACTGCAGCTTCAAACTCTTTAGTTCTTTCGACTTTTACTTAAGACTCTGTCCATTTGGGCTTGAATGTGTTTTTAATTCTTTTTGCTCATTGATAATTCCCTACTAAGTTCAAGAACTCCTTTGTGGTATATCATTTGGGCCTATATTTTACAGGTTACAAACACTAAATCTGAGTGCAGTTAAGTGACGTGAGGAGACAGGACTGAGGTGTAGGGAAGAAATGCTAATGTGACTTAGATGATCTGCGTTCCCTAACCACATCTGTACCTGTTTGAGGCTTGTAGCCTCTATTTCTTCATTTCCTATTTTCACAGGACTGTGAGCTATCCATAAGACAGTGGAGAGGAAAGCTCCTGACTCGTCATAGTCAGTGTCACTAATGTCCACGTTCAGTAGCTGTTCGTTATTTTCAAAGTAAGACAGTAGTTTGGTTTCAGGTCTTGAGATAATGATATAACCTCCAAGCAGGTATTTTTATTATGTATTGAGAGTGTGACTCATTGTTTCCAGGCATTTTTAACCGTCCTCTGCCAATTGCATGACATTAGAGTTTAAGACTTAGAAGTCACCATCAGTAATTTAAGTTGTAGTTGGGACTTACCAAATGGAAACAGCAAGAGTCAGATGGAATGAGGTAGAAGCTATTCTCCTACAGCACCCATCAATATCACATTTTTATTTTTTTGGAGAGCTAAGCCTGGCATCACTCCGTGATTGCTGCGTGCTGAGATGCCTGCGGGTAGGGAGCTCCTCTGGAAGTACTGGTCCCCACTCCTCCACTCCGGACCCTGGCCACTATTCTACTTGCTTTTGTTTTGAAACTGTTATGAATCAGTTTTGGGGAAAATGTAAAATACAAAAAAGTCCTATTTATAATAGTTTTTAAACTCATTGCTAATTCTCTAAGATATGTACATTTTAGAGAAGTTGATTATGATCATAGGCTTGATAAACTTCACATCTCTATTTGAATGATCTGAGATTAGCAGTTTTTTGGATAGTGTGTGGGACAGTAGATAACTATTTTATGTGGTAAAACAATTCAGAAAGCAGCTTCATTTTTTTTAAATTTTATTGATTTTTATTGATCTCTACATTTTTCTCTGTTTCCCTCCATTTGCTCTCCCTTCCCCTTCAACCCTGTTCCAACATCCCTATGCTCCCAATTTACTCAGGAGATCTTGTCTTTTTCTACTTTCCATTTAGATTAGATCAATGTCTTAAGGTCCTCATTGTTATCTAGGTTCTCTGGGATTGTGATTTGTAGGCTGGTTTTCTTTGCTTTATGTTTAAAAACCACCTATGAGTGAGTACATGTGATAATTGTCTTTCTGGGTTTGGGTAACCTCACTCAAAATGATGTTTTCTAGCTCCATCCATTTTCCTGCAAAATTCAAGATGTCATTTTTTCTGCTGTGTAGTACTCCATTGTGTAATTGTACCACATTTTCCTTATCCATTCTTCAGTCAGGGGGCATTTAGGTTATAGAAAGCAACTTCTAAAGATACCAAATGTCCAAATTTTTCCTAAAACTTAGTCACTTTTGGGACGGGCAGTGGCACACGTCTTTAATCCCAGCACTTGGGAGGCAGAGGCAGGCAGACCTCTGTGAGTTCGAGGCCAGCCTGGTCTATAGAGCGAGTTCCAGGTCAGCCTCCAAAGCAACAGAGAAACCCTGTCTTGAAAAACCTGTCACTTTTAATTCACTATGTCTTATTCTTCAGAAGTATAGCAAACCCTTGCAAATAATAGAAAGTATGATTTATTCTTATGGAAATAATAGATGTCTACGAGTAGAAAGGGATAAACTATGCATGTTATTCATGTCATTTAAATTATAATATTCTTGAATATTGTTTGAGCTGAGAATAGGTTAAATCTGACATGTAATTATTTTGATGCAGAGCTAGAAGCTTGGAGTGGGGAGTCTTGGCACCTGCATCCATGTAAAGCTGTTTCTACAAAATTGGCTTTACTGTATTGGATTTTCTTAGTGGGATAGTTGAAATAATGTTTGGTAATTGGAGCTCAGTCATCAGGCTGTATTGATGGATAGATAAACTTACTGGCAAACTGCTTCAGGACTTGCCTAACATAAACCCTGGCTGTGACCTCCTGATTTCAAGCTGATTTTGTGAAACAGGAATTAAAGTCACATATAGAAATAGTGCACTTGTAAGCTCTTTGTGACAACGGAATGGAATCCCATTCGAGAGAGTCTAGGCTAGGCACTTGGTGGGTGTTTTTTTGTTGAGGTTCTTGGGGTTCTGATCTGTCACACCACCTCATACACTGATGAATTTTGGCCTACTTCTCCCATTGTCCTGACAGTAGTAAAAGTAACTGTCTTTTCTAGGATTTTTTTTTTCTGGAATTTAGTTCATTTAGGGTTCTTTGCCTCATCAGTAATCTGATGAAATTATGTTTCAATCTCCAGGCTGTTTTGAGTTATTAGAAAGAACAGACCTTTCAGCATTCTAGAAGCAAATGTTTGACATGAGAGGAGTAGAAGAAAGTTACTGAACTGTGCAGTGCCAAGTCCTACCAAACTTTGTTTAATCCTCAAGATGAACAGAAAATTAGAAATACATGCATGACGTTTTCAGCTGAAAAAGTCAAACATAGTAGATCTGACTTTAAAATTCATGTAAGGTTAGTTAATTATAACCTTTGAAGCTAAAGTGTAACTAAAATATAATCACATTTGTATTTTAAGTATATGTATTCTACAAATTTTATGGCACTTAAGACAGTGCTTTTAATGAAGTAAGTCAACTTTGCAGGCTTCAACAAGTGTCAGTACTATACAATTGTATATAGTTGGAGTTTTGCATATTTACATCCTGCTGTGTTTTCTCAAGTATCTATTCCTGTGGTATGGCTCATAATAATACACAGCTGAATCCGTGAGGATTCTTTGATGCTTGTAATGAATGTTAAAATGAACAGAAACACGAGACATCATCTTTTTAAAATATAGAAAACATGCTAATATATAAAAGTTTTAAGTTATTAATTTAAACTTTAAAATAATATAATTATTCTTTTCTCCTGAATCCTTTTATCATTTGTCAGTAATGAGTACGTGTTCTAGAAGCTGACAACTTATTAGACTTTTGCATTATTTAGTAACCATTTGCTTTAGAACTCTCAAGATAAACTCATCCTTCCAGGGAAATTAGATGAGTGTTATAGGCAATAGTGTGTTTCAGAAAAAATATTGAAATAAAATACATTGGACTTTTACAGATTTTATGCTTGGTTGTTTAAAAAGCCTCCTTTTAACTTTGTAATGGCACACTTAAGTTTAATATTAAAGTACATTAGAGGCAAGTTGCTTTTCTTTACACAGACGCAAAACAATTATAAGATGTCTGACTGTGGTAAAGTCAGCTAAAGAGATTCATACTGTTAGAGTCAAACTCTTTCAATAAGTACAGTATTATGTTTTAGATTATTGCTTTAAAGAGCAGCCAGTTTCAGAGCAGTATGTGTTAGTCGGCTCCATTAAATGTTTACTTTGCATTTATATCTTATGACTAAATAGTTTGAATTTAATTGTGTTATTTCTAGAATGGATTTTAGTATTCAGAGAACATTTATTATAAAGTGACTAATGGAATATAGAAACTCTCCTTTTATTGATGACAATGGTTTGGCTATTGGAAACGGAGTATGAGGGGCATGTAATGGTAATGTTTCCAGGTGGAGACTGAAAAGGAACAGAAATATGTTTATTTTTCCACAGCCAGTAACGTAAGGCAACTGGTGATGCCAGGCTCTGACCTGTGCAGTTCAGAGAGACACCACACAGTACAGACACCACACAGTACAGACACCACACAGTACAGACACCACACAGTACAGACACCACACAGTACAGAGACAGCACACAGTACAGACACCACACAGTACAGACAGCACACAGTACAGACAGCACACAGTACAGACAGCACACAGTACAGACACCACACAGTACAGA
>PVIU01022512.1:0-29217 GCA_004026605.1 Ondatra zibethicus
TGCAGTAACTGACTACGCAACTCCTTCTGCCCCTGTCAGTGGCCGCCACCCGTGCAGTAACTGACTACGCAACTCCTTCTGCCCCTGTCAGTGGCCGCCACCCGTGCAGTAACTGACTACGCAACTCCTTCTGCCCCTGTCAGTGACCACAGTGCCAAGAGCAGCAGGCAGTGTGCACAGAAGCAGGCGAGACTGGAGGGCACCCTCCTTATATGACCCCACAGAGCCAAGCTGCGAAAGACGCTCCAGGAAAAAGAGAATCTTCTTTTATTCCCCTGACAGCCAACAACCACCGCTATTGTAATTTGCTTTAGAACTTTGGTTGTTTGGGGTGGAACATAGCTGTGGGAAATTAATTCTAAAAAGAAGCAGCACCCGAGGCGAACTTACCTGCTTTATATGAAGAACGCACCAAAGGGCCACTTGCAGTGTAATGAAATCCAAGCTCATTTCCTACTTTTTCCCAGTACTTGAACTTCTCAGGAGTCACATACTCTTCAACCTTGATGTAAAGAATCTCTTCAGAACAGATTCCAGAATTCTAAGTAATTCTGATTCTATATAAAGTCTATGTACTCAGAAGGGCTCTTCATTTATCTACCCCCTCCCCATTTACATGTTGCTGGCTTCTATCAGAGCATAAGCACAGAGGAGTCAGAGAAGAGAGAATGTCACCTTGTACTACATTAGCTGTTCTAAAGGGGAAAAAATGAGAGTATAGAGATTATTTATGTTTTTCTTTCATGTATTAATAGTAGAAGCAAGAACTGGTCATTCCTGTAAGATTCCGTGTGTGTACTCATGCACATTTTTGTGGGTGCTTGTGCACATGTGTATAGGCCAGCAACCACTCTGGAAGTCATTCCTCAGGCATTTCCACCTTCTTTTGCTACAGGACCCTCAGTGGCCTGCAACTCTTAAGTAGGTCTTAAGTTAAGGGTTGGCCTTCAAGCCCCAGGAATCTACCTGTGTCTGTATCACCTGTGCAGGGATTATAAGCACACGCCACCATCTGGCTAAAAGAAAACGTGGGTTCTGGGACTTGAACCCAGTCTGCAAGCACCTTAATGTCACTCCAAGTCCCCTTATAAGATGCCTGAGGACAAGACTAATTCATCTTGTATCTCATATTTAGCACTGTACATGGCACAGGTTTTATTTTGGTTTGTCTGTCAATCTGTCTGTTTGGCAGTACTAATGGACCTAGGACCTCACACATACTAGGCAAATGCTCTACCACTGAGCAACAGCCCGAATGTGCTATAGGACATGATAGTACTCAACACAATTTTCTAGAGTAAATATACACTCTATTATAGAAACAGAAAACTGCCTTCCTTGGCTTACTTCAGTTTCGTCTTTTAGGCATCTCTAACAAAGTTGCAGGATCATCAAATGCAAAATCTCCCAACCTTTAACTTTCTCTATATGTTCACTTGACTTGAACAACTGGGTAGCAGTAAGTCACTGCTTTATGTGGACAAGAAGATGGGAACTTGTATGTACACATGTAACATTATAACGAAAAGCTAATAGCTTCTTATTTTTTACCAGTGGACAGTGAAGATTTACTTCAAATTACTAAGAAAATATTTGGCAACTCATGACACTCGTACCTTAAGGTGGCGCTTTGTTGGCTGCATATACTGTCCTAGAGTTAAACAGTCCACGTCGGCTGCGCGGAGTGCTGAAAGGGAAAATCAGCAAGGATGACACCAGCAGGCATTTCAGGCACAATTACAGACTAAGCACAGGTCCTGTGAGGAGAGCTCCCACCCTGTGTGCTCTGTCACCACAGGCAAGACAGGAGGAAACCCAATCATTCAGAAACACATGAGCCAGGGATGCTGGTGGGAATCGGAAACATGGGAATGGTTACCAAAGTAGTGTGAAACCGGGAGACAGAAAGAAAAAATCAAGACTGGATGTGCTGGTGCGTGCCTTTAGTCTCAGCACTCAGGAGGCAGAGGCAAGTGGATCTCTGAGTTCGAGGCCAACCTGGTCTACAGAGCAAGTTCCAAGACAGCTGGAGCTACACAAACACCAAAAAAAAAAAAAAAAAAAGAAAAGAAAAAAAAAAGAAAGACAAATACACTTAATACTATGAAATGGCAAGTAGGGGTGGCTCTTTGGAAGCCACGCCCATGCCTGGCTGTGTTCCTTTAGTGTGTCTCTAGTCACCCCATGCTTAAGTCTATGTAAAAATCTTTTTTTTCCTCTGTTTTTCTGTTTTTGGTTGACTGAAAAGATAACCACAGGTACCAGGAACCGAATTCTTTTGTTTGTTTTTTTGTGGGTTTTTTGTTTGTTTTTCAAGACAGGGTTTCTCTGTAGCTTTGGAGCCTGTCCTGGAACCGAATTCTTATATATTTGGTTGTGAGTCTGGCCTTTAACGGCTGAGCCATTGTTCCAGCCTTAACACCTAAAATCTTTTCTTAATAAACTCCAACTCTGCCTTTAAAAAAAAAAAAAGGTGAAGGAATAAGTATCCTAAGGTAAAAAGAGTCAAGCATGCTGCCTGGGCTTTGCCCTTGTGAGCAGGCTGTGCTCTCAGAGTGTGGCTTAGCCTGTGACATATCAGAGTCTTTCAGTTGTACTTGGTAGGCAAGTGCTCTACTACTAAGCTATAACCACAGCCTTCAGAATCTCATCCACTAGTGCCTGGTGCCTAACAGGCTTTCCACGCCACCCAATGACAGAATGCAATCTCGTTCTCATTGGAACAGGCGAGGACAAGGAGGGCTAAAGATCTCTGTGTTAAGTACCACACACACCATTCCATGATGATAAAGAAGGCATCCTTCCCTTTGCATGCTACTATTTGCAACCGTGTCTTTCCTTTTGGTCCTGGACATGGAGGCCAGAATGCTCCTACTGGCCTACAGCTGCACTCCAGGTACGTTGTTCTCACCGTCACCTGTGCTTAAGACTATGGAGGAAGCCGGGCGGTGGTGCACACCTTTAATCCCAGCACTCGGGAGGCAGAGGCAGGTGGATGTATTTAACAGGCTCTTTAAATGGAGTTCTGGCTACCACTGAATGTAAAAGGAAAGGGGTTTCTGGTTTTCAATTTACCTTTCATCGTTGCATGGACTTGCTCATCTGTTTCACCTAGGCCCAGCATTATTGATGTTTTGGAAACAATATCAGGCTGAACTTCCTTAACATGTTTCAATACACGAAGAGACTGGTCAAAATTGGCCCGGGGATCACGAACTTTCCTGGAAAATGGGCAGCTCTCAGTGACAAAGCAAGTTCAACCAGAAAGCATATTCTAGAACAGTGTTCTCAACCTTTCACAGGGGTAGCCTAAGACCACTGGAAAACACAGATATTTACATTATGGTTCATAACAGTGGCAGAATAATAGTTATGAAGTAGCAATGAAAATAATTTTATGGCTGGGGGTCACTACAAGATGAGGAAGTGTATTAAAGGGTCCCAGCATTAGGAAGGAGGAGAAACACTGCTCTAAAACACGTGACCCACAGTTGGTGAGCATGTGCACCAATGGTGCCTATGTACACAGAGGTAACTAACGTAGGAAAGAAAATGAGGCCTCACTGGCTTCCTAGATATATCAACTTCTCAAGCCTCTCAAGCCTGGGACAGAGAAAACCAGACTGGAAGTTACTCAGTTTATACACTGAAAAATGAGAATCTGAAGCTCAAAATTATAATGACTTTTAGCAATAAAAGAAACTGGACAAAACACAGACAAACCCCACTCTGAGGACAAAACGTACCAGAACACACATTTCTGGGGTTGAAACTTTTATGTGCATTTCTTTCCTGCAGATTGGACTGCCCTCTGCTGGCACGTAGTAACACTGCAGGCTTGGAGGAAAAGCATTCTGGGATTTTCGCTGGAAAGGGTAAGTTTCTGAAGTGAAACCAGGGAGACTGGCACCACTGCTGGCGATATCACCACAGACTGGGTGGCGCCCCTTCAACAATGGCCAAACCACCGTGGCTTAAATGAGAAGGAATGCAAAGGGATAATGGAAGACTAGCGTTTAGCTGAATTCTAATGCAGCCTATGTTCTGAATTTTTGTCTTGTTTTAATTTAAATAAGAGGCAGGGAGTGGAAGAGATGGCTCAGCAGTTAGGAGAACTGACTGCTATTCCAGAGGATTCAGGTTCAAATTGCCAGTACCCTCAAGGCGTTAATAAGTGTGTAACTCTAGTTCCAAGGGACAAACACCCTCTTCTGGCCTCTGGCCTTCCAGGGCACTGCATGCACACAGTGCACAACAATACACCCATATATAAGGAAAAAACAAAACAAAAAGAACAGTAAGTTATCTTGTGACTTGCACACACACACAAAAATGTAAGTTTAAAAAGAGCAATTAAAAAACCTCCATAAAACTGACAGTGTAGAAAGCTAACACTTTGTGGGACAGTCATGCTAACTATGTTGGTCTTGAACTTGCAACCCTTTTGCCTCAGCCTCCTGTGTGCTGGCTAGGATGACAGCTGTGTGCCACTATACTTAGCAAGGTGGACTTCAAACATTTGTCTTTATTGTTTATTTACTCGGGGGTGGGACGTGTCAGAGAGCGAGCAGCTTGCTAGAGTCGGCGCTCTCCTTCCACCATGTGGTGCCAGGAACTGAACTCAGGCCATCAGGCTCAGCAAAAGACCTTCGCACACTGAGCCTCCTAGCAAGCCCAGAGTTACTTTTTAAAGTATTTACATATTTATTATGTATAGAATGTTCTGCCTGTACAACAGAAGATGGTACCAGATCTCATTATAGATGGTTGTGAGCCACCATGTGATTGTTGGGAATTGAACACAAGACCTCTGGAAGGGCAGCCAGTGCTCTTAACCTATATCCATCTCTCCAGCCATCCAGGTTATGTTTTTACAAAGTATTTCTCCACTGGATTGAAGCTATGCCCTGCAATGATTACAGTCCAGGAGCCATGTGCTGGGTACCATTCACTGCAACTTCTTGTAGGTCTGTGACACAGAATAATGGGGAGTGATTAATAAAATCACAGTCAAATACTTGAGAAAGTTAAATGAAAATATTAATCTTGTCTGTAGCTAAAAACTTCTCATTTTCTTCAAAACTGAATATGCTCATTATGTGAAATAAGAGTCCTTCATAATTCCTAACTACTACAATTTGTAGGAAGAAGAAAGCATAATGTCTACTTTCTTGTGTGTGAGTGTATGTGTGGATCTTTGTTTGGGTTTCTATTTGAGACAGGGTCTGACTATGTAACTTTGGCTGGCCTAGGATGTGAAATGTAGGACAGGCTGGCCTACAACTTAGAGACCCACCTGCTTCTGTCTCCTGTGTGCTGGGATTAAAAGTATGCACTATTATTCTTGTTTTTGGGTTTTTTGTTTTGTTTTGTTTTTTTAAAGGGCCACTTCCACCTGGAAAGTCTGTCTATTTTTTAAGAGATTTAAACAGTGGTTTTTCTGATATACCACTTTTCATTTGAGAAGTATATGTTGGGGAAAAAAAGGAATTCAGTGCATCTGCAATGATACTACCACTAGAAATCCTTTAATCCCAGCACTCGGGAGACAGAGACCGTTGGATCTCTTTGAGTTCGAGGCCAGCCTGGTCTACAGAGTGAGTTCCAGAACAGTCAAGGCTACCCAGAGAAACCCTGTCTCAAAAAAACAACAACAAACAAAAACTGAAAACCGTCGACAGCATTACCAGTTCCTAGCACATTCGCATAGATATTTACAGGTTAACACAATGCACAGTAACAGTAACTGTCATTACTGGCTAGAAACATCATGGGTGATGTTTGCACATTTTTTAAAAAAGACTTTTCTTTTTAATTATATGTATATGTGTATGCTTGTGTGTGGGTGTGTGCACATGAGTGCAGTTGTTGGTAGAGCCAAGGGAACACCATGGAGCTGGAGTGACAGGTGACCAGGAACTGAACTCTAGTTCTCTGTAAGAGCATATGGGTCGTAATCACTCAGCCATCTTTCTAGCCCTTGGTCACTCACTTTTGGTGGTTATCTTTTCTGATTTTTTTTTAATTAACTTATGAAGAAAGGACAAAATGAAGAGCAAGAGAGGAAGGAAAGGGGGAAGGGAAACGAAGGAGCTGCCTTTGTACAAGTCCCCTCGAAGTGAGACTCCATAGTATGTTGTGGCCCATGAACACGCAGTCACCTCTGTAATTCTGCAACAGTTTCTACGTTATGCGCGTACACATCTAATCCCGACAGAGCGACCTTTTCTACTGCTCTCAGATCTCCTCGGAAGTCAGGGGTAAGGCATTCCACAAGGATTTTTGGATTCCTAGAAGGAAAAAAGATAAGCCCTGAACGGAAGAAAAGAACTGACAGGACTGCTGCCTACACAGCTGTCCCCGGCCCAGGGTGACTGCAGCAGCCCCTGAGCCTGCAGGAGGGCCTGGGCACACCTTAGTCCTATGTGAGCAACAGTAGGGAAACCCTCAGCATGGTACACTGTATTACATAACGACCAGAACATTACCTCAACAGCCATCAGTAGACTCCCACTTAAACCTAATGGGAGTAGGTGATTAAAAAGCAAAATCATTTAAAGGAACCAAAATAAGGAATAAGTATTCTTCTTATTATTTTACTGTTTAGAAAACAAAGTGGAGTATTTCTTCTGTGAATGCAAATGCTATCTGCTTCGACTCTGATTTCTTCTGTAATTCATCAAACACTCCCCACCTCATCTCCTGTAGGCAAATATCTCACCAGTGCTTTCAGCTTTAAAAGCTGTTTCTAGGTTTGCTGAGTCATGAGTTTTTATTTTTAAATTAAGTACCAACAAACATTAATCTTCCTGTTTATACTGTGGCTGTACCTATCTAGTGAAGCACTGTAATATGAACTAGGTCACAGAGCAGTCTACAAACCCAAGGCAAGATGCAGCTGTTCCCTGAGAATAGAGATGGAAGACCACACTTGGTCCCTTGTGAACAGAAGATGCAGAAAGTTCTTGGTGTGTAACTCTGAAACTGACTTTTTAAAAATTACACTGAGGTCCATTAGTGAGTGGCCTGTGAAGGAATGTTAGTACAATAGACATTATACTAGCACCGAGTTCCAGAAACAATTTCGCTCCTTTTGTTTTTAGAGACAAAGTCTCACTATGCAGCCCTGGCTAGCCTGGAGTTCATTATATGATGTGGGATTCCCCTCTGTATGCTATCAGTATGTTTTATTACCATTAGTTAATAAAGAAGCTGCTATGACCTATAGCAGGGCAAAATATAGCCAGGCAGGAAGAACCTCTCTCTCTATAGAGAGAGAGTGGGTGGAATCAGAGAGATGCCATGTATCTGCCGAAACAAAACGTCACCGCCAGAACCTTTCCTGTAAGGCACAGCTTCGTGGCAATACACACATTAATAGAAATGGGTTCGTTTAAGATATAAGAGCTAGGTAGGAATACACCTAAGTTATATTGGCCAAGCAGTGTTGTAATTAATATAGTTTCTGTGTGATTATTCAGGTCTGTGTGGCCAGGAAACAAACAAGCAGTCTCCATTTACAATTATGTATACCAGGCTGGCTTCAAATTCATAGAGATCCCCGTCTCTGCACTTAAACACTGGGAATAAAGGTGTGTGCGGCTAATCTGGTGAATTTTGCTCCTTTGTAATCCTTTTGGAATGCATGGGATTAAAACATTTTTTAAAACGTGATTATAAATAAAATTGGCAGGGCTGATGGGTATAAATGAAAACTGTGTCGAGATGTATTTTACAAGGCTGGTGCTTACTTCTTCTTACTTTAGGTTTCTTATTTTTTTAAAGATCTATTTATTTTCACTTTATGTGTGTTTTGCCTGTATGTATGTATGTATGTATGTACACTAAGTATATATTCCCTGTGCCCAGAGAGGCCAGAAGTGGGTGCTGGATCCCCTGTGGTGTCATGATGGTTGTTAGCCAACATGTGAGCTGGGCACTGAACCTGGGTCTTCTGCAAGAGCAATAAATGTTCTTAACTGCTCAATTTTATATGTGTGTGAAGGGAAGGAGGAGGCATTAAACCTAGGGACTCAGGCATGCTAGGCAAATATTCTTTTTTTAAATTTTTTTATAATTTATTGAACTTTATTTTATGTGCTTTGGTATGAAAGTGTCAGATCCCCTGGAAGTAGAGTTACAGACAGTTGTGAGCTGTCATTTGGGTGCTGGGAATTGAACCCGGGTCCTCTGGAAGAGTAGCCAGTGCTCTTAACTGCTGAGCCATCTCTCCAGCCCGCTAGGCAAGTATTCTACCACAAAGCTGTATCATTAAGCACTACCCACCCTCAAATGATAACATATTAAAAACTCAGTGCTGAGTTAGTTGTGGTGGCCCACCTTTAATCCCAGCATTTGGGAGGCAGAGAAGGGTGGTTCTCTGTGGGTTCAAGGCCAGCTTTGTCTATCTAGTGAGTTTCAGGGCAGTCAGGGCTACATAGACTCTGTCTCAAAAGAAAAAGAAAAAAGAAAAAAAAGAAAGAAAGGAAAAGAAAGATAACGCCCTCAAAATGAATGTGTATGTGTCTAAAAGGTCCTTAAACACATAACAGACACAAAACAAGTACCTTTCCTTCAAGCATGACACAGTCTTGGCGATGTGCTCAGCTCCCCCATCAGGCACATCTAGAAAGAAAAGCAGTTATTGTTCAAGCTATGCCACACTCAGCTAGAGTCACAATGACACACTACTAACCATCTCGATCCACCGATGTTAGGACAACATAATCCAGACCCCACTCTGCAATTGCTTTGGCTGTATTGTAGGGCTCATTGGCATCCAACGGAGGGGGATTTCTTGCAGTCTTAACAGAACAAAATCTGCAACCTCTTGTACATGTGTCCCCCATCAACTAGAATAGAGATGTTACAATTTAAATCAGAGACTCTCAGGAATACAACACCAAAAACATGGCAAAGAACATCAACAGAATGACTGTTTATAAAGAATCTGAAGCATTCAAAATTAAATAACATATGGTTAAGGAATACAAATTTATGTGGAAAAAGAAAATGATACACTCAAGTAAGTGTTAAGGGAACTGGAGGGTTATGGGATCAGAAGGGAGCATATGAATTTTAAATTCTATAATTTAAGGGGCCAGTGAGATGACTCACAAGTCAAGCAAGCATGGTGACCTGAGTTCAATTCCCAGGCCCCATGCAAATGTGGGAAGAACAGACTGCACAAAGTTGTCCTTTGACTCTCTTTTATTTATTTATTTATTTATTTATTTATTTATTTATTTATTTATTTATTTATTTATTTATTTATTTTGAGACAGGGTTTCTCTGTGTAGCCTTAGCAGTCCTGGAACTCACTCAGGAGACCAGGCTGGCCTCAAATTCACAGAGGTCCTCCTGCCCCTGCCTGAGTGCTGGGATTAAAGGCGTGCGCCAACAGCCTGGCGTACTGTTATTTTTTACAGCTTACTCATGGTTTATAAAGACTATTCACTACTTAATGATCAACAAGTATAATTTTAAAATATATTCTTTTTAAATGACATTTTAAATTTATTTTGTCTGTATGGGCATCTGTGTGCGTGGAAACACAAGGACGTCAGAGGGCAACTGTAGGAGTTGGCTTTTTCCATCCACTGTGTGGGTCCTGTGGGTTGAACTCAGGTCACCAGGCTTGACAGCAGTGACTCCGCCCACTGAGCCACTGGCTGCCAATATATTCAGTGGGAAGATATTGTGTAGATCTGAGGAGAGTGGAACTGGAAATACAGCTTATTCTTGTTAAATACATGATAGGAAAAAGTGCACAAAAGTTAAATAATTATGAAGAATATCTCCAAACATTGATCTAACACTTCCCCTAAGGTATCAAATAGTTAACTACTAGATATATGGAAGAACCAATAATAGACTAATTCAGAGAAGAGTCAAATCACAACAGGTGACAAGATTCTGTCACTTTTTCTTTCATGAATTCATATGCAATAAAGATTTCACTGGATGTTCACAGTGCACATCCTTAGGAGGAGGACATAAAATATCCCTGTCCCACGCCTGAACCAAAGCTGTAGAGACTGAGTGGGCCTCATTACCATGATGGTGGCTGTGGCTGTAGCATATTCTCCGCCTCCCCAGCACTCTCCAATGTTGGGACACCGGGCTTCCTCGCAGACCTGTGAAAAGGGAAATGGTGCAGCAGGTTGAAGAGACCTACCTACCAACAATGGATGGTTCCAGGTTTGTTTTGTTTTGTTTTAAGATTATTTTTATTATAAATTTGTACGTATGGGTGTTTTGCCTGCATCTATTTCTGTGTACCACATGCATGCCCGGTGTCAAGCAGCATCCAGAAGAGAGTGTCAGATCCCCTGAAACTGGAGGTAGATATGGTTGTGAGCTGCCATGTGGGTGCTAGGAACTGAGCCTTGCTCTTAAACACTGAGCCATCCCTCCAGCCCAGCATTACATTTTTTAAACTGCCCATTGTTTCCAATGTATGTCATATAATCACTTATTGTTTCTTTTTTTTTATGTATATAATATTCTGTCTGTGTGTATGCCTGCAGGCCAGAAGAGGGCACCAGACCCCATTAAAGATGGTTGTGAGCCACCATGTAGTTGCTGGGAATTGAACTCAGGACCTTTGGAAGAGCAGGCAATGCTCTTAACCTCTGAGCCATCTCTCCAGCCCCCACTTATTGTTTCTTTTGCAGGAAAATGCAAAGGGGGCTAGGGACTAAAGTGTTTTCAAACACACTAAGCAAGCACTGGGTTATATTCTCAGTCCCTACATGTCTATGTATGTTTTTTTGTTTATTATTTTGGTTTTTCAAGACAGGGTCTCTCTGTGTAGCCCAGACTGTCCTGGAACTCACTCTGTAGACCAGGCTGTCCTCAAACTCACAGAGATCCACCTGCCTCTGCCTGCCGAGTGCTGGGATAAAGGTGTGTACCAACACTGCTAGGCTTCATGTACACCGTTACCACTGTAGCTTACACTTCACTTTCATCTTCACCCACTTTCCTTGCTAATATTCATATACTCATTAACCATTTCTTTTTGGTCTGGTCTGGCACCACACATCTTATAACCCAAGCACTTAGGAAGCTAAGGCAGGAGAATCACAAGTCTGAGACCAATCAGGCCTGTACAGGGAGCTCCAGCCTATGCTAAATAATTAGACCGTATCTCAAAACCTTTTTGTTATAAATATGGAGAGAGAGCATAGACTTGGGGTAAAATGGAGAGGAAACACACTGGCTACTCACTGTGTGGAGATTTAAATTCCGCAACGTAGTTTTCAGCTTATTGTAATTTTTACCCATGGGTATTTCTGTCTTTAACCACGGAGGTAGTCTTAACCTAGGGAAAGCCAAAACGAACAACTGTCCATTACCAATCTCTGGAAGACACTTAGTTTAGCTCTAGCAGTTTCCCAGCACAGCCTTTTCCATATTCTTGGGCTCACTCAATTCCATCACAGGAATAAGAACAAAGACTCAATCTCAGGTCTGCTCAAGCTGCTTTAGGAAACACTGATAATGGAGTCTAGGGGATGCTATGCTTATAGCTACCTTATGCAAAGGTGCATTGCTATACTATTCTAATTAAAGGACGGATATGTCATTGAGTGTGACCTTCCCTATGAACACTACTGTACCAGGCTTTCTCTTTTGGACCACCAACCAGCTCCCAAATCATGACTAGAGAATTAGTTATGAATACTTGGCCTTAGCTCTCACTTTAATCTGTTTTGCCTGTGGGCTTTTTACCTTTCTTCCCTTCTGTTTATCTTAACTTCACTGCTTCACATGTCTGGCTGGAAGCTGCCTGGCATCTAGTCCCAGGCATGTCCCTCTCTTTGTTCCTCATTTTTTCCTCCTCCTCTCTTGAGCCTAGAGTCCTCCTTCTACTTATTATTTCTGCTCACCAGTCCCGCCTATAACTCTTCAGCTTAGCTATTGGCTGTTCAGCTTTTTATTAAGCTAGTCAGGTGCCTAAGGCAGGCAAGATGAGCTGAATGCAACACATCTTTACATTGTTTACAAGGCAGCAGAAACAAATGTAACACAGCTTCACATAGTTCAAGCAATATTCCACAGCATAAACAAGCGTAACACATCTTTGCCTAGTTAAAATAATATTCCACAACATAGTACAAATTGCTACAGTAACTCCAAATAAGGAAACAGCCCAACTGCACACTATCTACCCTGCATTCTAGATTCTAGTCATTAACAAAGAGAAACTTGTTAGTTGTGGTGGTTCATGTCTGTGATGCTAGAATTTAAACATCGGAGGTAGGAGGATCGGAAGTTCAAGGTCAAATTTAGCTACATAGTAAACCAGAAAATGACAAGCTGACAATAACAACAACAAAAGGTAGATCGAAAATTTGGAAATATATCCTTGTTTCCCCCTTGATTTTATTCACTTGTGATCTAGAAACTAAGTATTTATGAAGCCGGGCGGTGGTGCACACCTTTAATCCTTAATCCCAGCACTCAGGAGGCAGAGGCAGGTGGATCTCTGTGAGTTTGAGGTCAGCCTGGTCTACAAGAGCTAGTTCCAGGACAGGCTCCAAAGCTACACAGAGAAACCCTGTCTCAAAAAAAAAAAAAAAAAAGGAAAAGAAAAAGAAAAAAGAAAAAAAAAGTATTTATGAAAACGACCTTGTGGATCCAGTCCTCACCATACTTCCGTTATGATTTCTGTTTATTGTGGTGCTAGGAATTGAACCCTGAGCCTTCCGTATGCCAGGCAACCTTTCGTCATTAAAAAATAATGAAGATAAAGTAACTGTAGGCTATATGCAAACTTTCTCAGAAAAAGAACAGGCATGGTGACACAGGCTTTTAATCCCAGCACTTGGGAGGCAAAAGCAGATGGATGTCTGTGAGTTCAAGGCCAGCCTGGTTTACAGAGTGAGTTCCAGAACATCCAGGTCTATACAGAGAATCCCTGTCTTGATAAATCAAATAAAATAAATCAATACTTATCAAGAGGGAAGACTATACACTTTTCCAGTTAGATGCTGAGTATAAAATGGGAGATTACACTGTAAAATGATCAGGTCATTTTAGGAAGGATGAAGAAAAATGGCCAGAGGATACAAAAAAAAAAAATAAAACGATGCTAACAGCTTTGCGCACCTATCCTACTTAGATTTGTCATCACTTCTAGTAACTTTGGCAAGTTTAACATGTCTGAAATTTAAAATCGACAGGGCTTGATCAAAAACAGTGCACAAAATCAAAGTGTGGGACACTAAAATAATATCTAATATTCAATTACCTTTCTCCTTTCTGGCGCTTTAAATTTCCTTTATATTCATCCCAGGTGCTCTTGTCCGCAAGATCACCAGACACAAAATCTTGAAGATCTGGTCCAGTCTGTAAAAATTCCTTTTTTTTATCGGGCAAAGAACTTAATGCTCTAGCCGGGTTGTATAAATATCTTCCATATACCTACAGAAAAGGTTTATTACAACAATCAGCACACTCTGTAATAATTTAGTTTTAACCCATTATAATACTAAAGCCAAAGAACTGATTCAGAAGTTATGTAAAACGGTTTAAGGGCTGAAACTACTTAGTGTTTGGGTGGAGTCTTAAAAAGACTCAAGGTAAAAGAACCTCTAACTATGGTGGCTCAAACCTGTAATCCATCACTCAGAGGAGGCAAGGGAGGATTGTCTGGTCTACAAATTTTGTTTCAGGCCAGTTACAGAGATCTGTGCATCCTCTGCCCCGACAGAAAGGATGGGTACGAGATAAGCGTTAAACACTAAATGTAGATTAGAAAACTTTAGGAACTGACTTAACATGTTACATTTTCATGTCTTTTTTGAGACAGGGTTTCTTTGTGTACTCCAGGCTGTCCTGGAACTCACGCTGTAGACCAGGCTGGCCTTGAACTCACAGAGATCCACCTGCGTCTGCCTCCCGAGTGCTGGGATTAAAGGCGCGCGCCACCACTATCCGGCAAGTCTTCTGTTTTTAAGACAGGCACTAAAAGTATGCTGTCAACAAGTTTAAACTGCAATCATTAGGATATGCCACGGCTGTTTTATTCCTGACGAGCCAGGGCGTTTAGAAAAGGATATCTGGAAAGATTTCCCTAGTTTTGGACTTGGGATAAGCAACAGCGTTCCTGCCGCTCACCCAGGACCCCAGGCTGCGAGCCGCATCTCCGCAGCGTAGAGACATCCCCTCTTAGGTGTTAGGAGGGACAAGGGCTCGAGGGACCAGCACTGGCGGAACAGGACGCCACTAAACATCCGTCGCTTTGCTTATGACACGTCTCCATCGACCCTGCATGGATCGACCTGATGGCGAGCGACTCGTTCAGTCTTACCTTCCGTCGCGCGCTCAGGACGTCACACGTCAGGACCCTGACGGATTACAAGAACGTGATGACGAAAGACGTTCTCTCTTTGCCCCATCTACTGCGAGGTGAGCAGCTTCCAAGCTCTCTTCCCCGGGAATCTGAAGCCATCCTCTCTTGAGGACACCGGTGGCGTGGGCCCGGTGCCCCGAGTCCTTGTCCCGACTGTCCCCCAGCACGACAGGCGTCCCCCGGATATGGCGGTGCGAGCTGGAAGCTGCGTTCTGGGCTCTCAGGCCTGCCCCGGCCGCAGCCCTATCGCCATGGCGCCCCGGGCTGGGCTTGCTACCGCCCCTCCGGGGCCCGCACCTTCCCAGCTCGCCCGCTCCTGCGCCGCCCTTTGTCACGGACCCCCATTTGTGCCTTGCTCCCGGATTTTCTACCTGGAGATTCCCGATTGAAACGGAACTCTGCCCCGTATCTGCTGTAGAGCGAGCCCTGCTCCAGCCTTCTTACCTGGGTGTTTGTGTTTCAGAATGAAGACCATTCTCAGCAATCAGACGGTCGACATCCCAGAAAATGGTAGGCGACCTCGTGCTCTGTCTTGACGGCTTTTTTGCATGTCCTGAGCCTTGGCCTGTGGTCTCACGGGTTCTTCCTGCCCTCTTTTCCAGTGGACATCACTCTGAAGGGGCGCACAGTCATTGTGAAGGGCCCCAGAGGAACCCTCCGGAGGGACTTCAATCACATCAATGTAGAGCTGAGCCTTCTTGGGAAGAAGAAGAAGAGGGTAAGGACTTCTTTACTTTGATAGCCAAGTTGCTTGCTTCTAGGGAAGTTAACTGTTAAGCGTTAGGTTTGGTGCCTTGGGCCCGGCGTACACGCCATGAATCCCAACCCCGGGTGGACCTCTTGCCAATTTAAGGCCAGACTGGTCTACTTAATGAGTTCCAGGACAGCCAGGGCTGCGTAACTGAGGCCTTGTCTCAGAAAAACAAAAAGTTGATAACTTAAGATGTTACCGATGGGGTGCATGGAATTATAGACAGTTTTGCTTTGGTGAAATTATAAAATCAATTCTTAGTAGTTTTTCGGACTTAATCCTTGGGTGACCCTTGTATTCTGCTCGAGGCTTTTTTGGGGGGGTCATTCCTCTGGAATCCTGTGCCTGTGACATACAATATATTGGTCATTTGTGGGAGACATTGAATGCTCTTGTGATCACCAGCTAAAAGCTCGGTGTTTTAATTCTGAAGCCTTGTTCTGTTGTAGCTCCGGGTCGACAAGTGGTGGGGCAACAGGAAGGAGCTGGCCACCGTCAGAACCATCTGCAGCCACGTTCAGAACATGATCAAGGGTGTTACCCTGGTAAGCCGGCCCATCAGGCTGCCTTTTAACCCATTGGGAGATGTTTTGGGGTGTACTTTGTATATGCAAATGTTTATTACCAGGATGGGCTTTGGACTCTGATAAGTTACGGGCCAATTTCGTTGTTTTCTGTTTGTGGGGCATACCATGGATCAAACTTAGGAATTTGCTGGGCAGCCATACTTCAACATTTTCTTAATAGCTAATCTGCTGTAGCATAGATTTGATTATTGTTCGGTATGTGTGGCACTCGTAGAAAAGGTCTGGCTTGTGCTTGTCTAATTTGGAATCCTTTCTCCAAAGATTAAGTTAATGCTGAAGAGGTTTGTTTCATAAAAAAAACCTGTACCTTTTGGGTCATGCTTCCCTGTTGCTCCTATAGTTTCGTTGGAGGACTGGACCTTTTAGTTAGCTTGAAAATGTAAAGTCTATGGTCAGGTGTGTCTAACTCAGTTAATCTAGCACCAAAGATGAGGGTCCTGGGCTCTCACTGAAAAAAGCAAGCCAGGATAAAATAGTAAAACAGATGTCTTACTGTCTAAAACAGTTCCTTCGAAGTAAAGGTTGATGGTGAGACCTGTTATAGGTCACAGATTGCAGGTAGGGTGTGTTAAATTTTCAAGTTAAAAATAGAAGCACCTTAGGGAATTTTAGGGCTGGCCCTGATGGCACACAGCCTGAAATGAAAATGTTTTGAGATTTTTCAACATTGATTTAATGCAGGGCTTCCGCTACAAGATGAGGTCCGTGTATGCTCACTTCCCCATCAACGTCGTTATTCAGGAGAATGGGTCTTTGGTTGAAATACGAAATTTCTTGGGTGAAAAATATATCCGCAGGGTTCGGATGAGGACAGGTATGTGCGTCCCTTCACAAATGATCAACTGCTAGGGTTCTTTTTCTTAGTCTTGGAGTGCTGGTGTTTGTACTGAAGGTTATTTCAGAACTCTGTTTTGGTAACTCTGATAGTTTGAGGTGGTTTTGTTTGTTTTGGGGGGGTTGGGGTTTTTGTTTGTTTTTGAAACAGGGCTTCTCTGTGTAGCAGTACTGGCTGTCCTGAAACTTTTTGTAGACCAGGCTGGTCTTGAACTCGAGACCCATCTGCCTCCCAAGTGCTGGAATTAAAGGCATGCACTGCCCCCTGCTCTAGCTTGAGGTTTATGTCATTTTCCCTGAAGAGACCATGTGGGAGTAGTTTGCAGGATGGATGTATATATATATTTTGTGGACGCTGGGAATTGAATCTGTCACTCCTGTAATCACAGTATGTTCAGAAGTACAGTCCTAAAGTTGACGGATTGCGTGGAGTTTTAAATGAAATTATATTTTGTAAATGCCTCATGTTAATGCTATCAAATGCACACCTCTTTTAGGTGTTGCTTGTTCTGTCTCTCAAGCCCAGAAGGATGAATTAATCCTTGAAGGAAATGATATTGAGCTTGTTTCAAACTCGGGTATGTATGCTCATGTCTATTATCTGGAAATTTTTATCTAAGCCTAAAGGTTGAATGTATAGCGGATTTCTGGTTGAAAACTTCTGAGTGGTCAGACAATCAGAATCTGTTCTGTTTTGGTTTTTTGTTGTTGTTTTTTGAGACAGGGTTTCTCTGTGGCTTTGGAGCCTGTCCTGGAGCTAGCTCTTGTAGACCAGGCTGTTCTCAAATTCACAGAGATCCACCTGCCTCTGCCTCCCGAGTGCTGGGATTAAAGGCGTGCGCCACCATATTGTACTTTGTATCATGAATACATGGTGGTGTTGTGTATTTGGTTCAAAGTTGATGGGTAGCATGTGGCTGACTTTTTAGATCTATATTGGGGGGCTGTATGCTGCTGCCCTCAATTAACTGAGGGCAGTGAACGAGTCTCCTTCCATCATGAAGATTCCAGGGATTGAGGTCCAGTAGTTAGGGTTGTAGATGAATTTGGCTAGTGAGATAATGGCTTTATTTCCTTCTTCCTCTATAGCGGCTCTGATACAGCAAGCCACAACAGTTAAAAACAAGGATATCAGAAAGTTTCTGGATGGTATCTACGTGTCTGAAAAGGGAACAGTGCAACAGGCTGATGAGTAAGACCTGAGGTAGGTGGAGCTTGTTATACTGAATTACTAGAGTATATCATAGGTGAATTTGTCTTACTCTGTAATTTACAATACAGTTGAACTAAGAGAAGTGTCTGGGCAGGAATATTTCTGAAAATTTGTGTGTTTTGTTTCTTTTTACAGTTACCAGCTCCAGAAACAAGATCCTGAATTTTAATACGATTTGGAGTGTCTTTTGGAACAATAAAAGACTTGTATTGATTTGGGGAGTCCTTGATCTTTCCTGATTACTTAGCAAATGGATCAACTGCAACATTTTTTTTTCTTTCATGGAAACAAGTGGTTTAAGAGAATAACCAGACATTTCAGGAAACAGGAGTGTAGTAACAATGACAGACGATGGATGTTCAATGGACATGGCACTTTAGGAAGATCCTAGAGGTGTTTGGCTTTGGTCTGGGCATAATATTGACTATTTGGTGTGCAGATGTCTCAATAAGGACTGAAAAATGTAAATCATGGTGATTTATTTGTAAGTTGTGTGTGAAATATTTTCCTATCCATCTGGTGGTGAAGAGTGAACCCAGCAAACATGGAGGGTTATCCTCAGACCTTGGATGAGTTCTATCATCGCCTTGAACTCCTAATCCTCTTGCCTCCACCTACTCAGTGCTAGGATGGCAGCCGAGTACCACTATGCCTAGCTATTGTTAGCCTAAAAAACTACTGTCCTCTATGTTTGCACATGTTTGTGCAATTGGTGTCTGTTACCCTTTCACCTTGTGTTAGAGGTGGTATTTGTCTTCCCCGGTGCTAGGGTACAGACACTGCCCAAATTAGCTATGCTTCCCTATAGTCACCGGTGCCCAGAGATGTTAGTTCCCCTGAACTAGATTTACACACTTGTAGTGAGGTGCTGAAAGCTTAACTCTGCAGTTACCATCATCTCATTTCCTGCCATCAGGCATGCATGTGAAACATACAGGCAGATGTGACACTCCTGCACATCAAATTTCTGAAGGTCGGGAAGGGTATTGATCAAAGCTTTTTTTTTTTTTTTTAAACTATCCTGTAGACTCCAGGTTTTTGAGATAAGGTTTCTTTATCCCTGGCTGTCTGGAGCTATATACCAGGCTGGCCTTGTGGGGTTAAAGGTTTGTGCTACCATGCCCAACTAGTTTATTTTCAATCCTAACTGGATTTGCACATAACTGTCACACCTACCCAAATCTTACAGTGTACAGACATGTCCATAATCCCTGGCAAGAGGATCAGTATTTGAGGCTATATGAGATGGTTGTAGCTCAGTTGGCAGAGTGCTTTCCTAGTGTTAAAGCCTCAGCAATGCATGTGGGTGTGGCTGGTGTGTGCCTGTCAGTAATCCTGACCTTACAGAAGTGGGAACATAGTGTTCAAGACCAGCCTCAGCTACATATTTGACCAGTTTGGTAAACAAAATTGCCAGCCAGTGCTCTTAATCGCTGAGCCATCTCTCCAGCCCTCCTGTTTTCCCTTCAGTGCTATACCAAACAACCTGGTTGATGCCAGTTATGCAGAACTATCTGGCTGGAGGTCCTGAGCTCATTTCCCAGAACCAAATGGTGACGGTTGTTCACAACCATCTGTAATGAGATCTGACCCTCTTCTGGCTTGCAGGCATACATGCAGACAGAACACTACATAATAAGTAAAGAAATTGTTCTTCAAGAGCTGGAGAGATGACTCAGGTTAAGAGCACTGGCCGTTCTTCCAGAGGTCCTGAGTTCAATTCCCAGCAACCACATGGTGGGGTGGCTCACAACCATCTTTGAGATCTGGGGCCCTCTAATGCTGTGCAGGCAGAACACTATACATAAACCTTTTTTTAAAAAAAAAAAAAACAGTCGTTCTTCAGTATCAGCAGTCAGACCTTAGGATCTTGTGTGCTACAAAAGTACTGAGTTCCACTGAGCCATATCCCCAACCTGTGTCTTGGAGAATCTCGATGCATTTACTATCACTAGAGTGACCTAATGATTTTCATAGGTGGTGGTGCACGCCTTTAATCCCAGCACTCGAGAGGCAGGTGGATTTCTGAGTTCTAGGCCAGCCTGGTCTACAAGAGCTAGTTCCAGGACAGGCTCCCAAGCTACAGAGAAACCCTGTCTTGTAAAACTTTAAAAAAAAAAAGGGGGGGGCACATGCTCCCCAGCCCCCCAAGTGTAGCAGTAGGAAGCATTGGGCTAGGAACTTTGCATTTGGGGAACTCAGCAAGGCAATTTTAGGAAGGAGGAACATGTTCTAACTTTAGCTTCATGGAAACACATTTTTAAAAAAAGATTTACAGTCTTCCATCTACATGTATGCCTGCAGGCCAGAAGAGGGCACCAGATCTCATTATAGATGGTTGTTGAGTCACCATGAGGTTGAGCAGGCAGTGCTCTAACCGCTGAGCCATCTCTGCAGCCCTGGAAACACATTGTTCAGTAAAGATTTTAGTTGGGTATGTGGTGGTACATCCCTGTAACCCTTGAAGTTGAGGCAGGAGGATCAGGACTTGGAGGTTGTCCTCAGAGATAGTGTTTAAGGTCAGCTAGGACTGCATATGAGACCTGTCTCAAAAACACAATGTTGCTGTTAATTGAGTTAGAAACCATAACTGAACTGAGCATGGTAGTGTACACCTTAATCCCAGCATTCTTGAGGCTGAGGCAGGAGCATCACTGCCTGTTTGAGGCCAGCCTAGTTTATATAATGACACCCAATCAAACAATAAAACCTTAAAATTTGGTACTTGAACTAAGGATTGATACCAAGTTCTCTGTTACTCCTATTGCCTGCTGCATTTTCCAAGACTAAACAGAGGTTTATAAATTCTAAGAAGTTAATAAGGTGATTTTAAAAAGTTTTTCTTGAGTAAACTCATGTGACTTAAAAACCCAAGTAGGGGTTGGGCAGTGGTGGCGCACGCCTTTAATGCCAGCACTCGGGAGGCAGAGGCAGGTGGATCTCTGAGTTCGAAGCCAGCTTGGTCTACAAGAGCTAGTATAGGACAGGCTCCAAAAGCTACAGAGAAACCCTGTCTCGAAAAACCAAAAAACAGCCCAGGTAGGGCTGTAGAGACCCCACAGTGAGTAAGAGCACTTGTTGCTCTTGCAGAGGATTCATGTTTTATTTCCAATACCCATATGGAGGCCACAACCATTTGTAACTCCAGTTCCAGGAGATCTAGTGCACTCTTCTGCCCTTCAAAGGTACCAGGTGCACATGTATGCAGGTAAAATAAATTCAATTCTAGGAAGTTTTTGTTTTTTTTAAAAACCAAGTGATCCATAGATTTTCTATGTGACTACCAATATAGTTGTTCAGCCAACTACAATGGGTATCCCTTATACAGTTCTCAAAGGAGAGTAAAGATTCTTTTACTACTAAGGAGACAGGCAGGGGGAGTTCGAGGCTTGCCTGGTCTGTATAGTGAGTTCCAGGCCAGCCAGGGCTATGCAGTGAGACCCAGGTTTGGTTTCCAGACCCCAACATATTTGTTGGCTTACATCCATCTGTAACTCCAGTTGCAGGGGATCTGGTGCCTCTACTGGCTTCCAAGGACAAAGGCATACAAGTGGGGCACACATGCATGAGGCAATACACCGTACACATTTTAAAAAGGAAAAACCTGCTCAGATTGGCAGGGGGTGGGGGTGGGAACCAGAAGGAGAAAGCAGACATCTGCTGTTAGATTCGGCTAGTCCAGCAGCAGCTTTATTTCTCATCACTTTGGCACACGCTGTCGAAAATTAGTGATTATAAGAATTACAGTTGTGGCTGGGCAGCAGTGGCGCATGCCTTTAATCCCAGCATTTAGGAGGCAAAGGCAGTTTGAGGCCAGTCTGGTCTACAGAGTGAGTTCTAAGATGGCCAGGGATAGAGACACCTGTCTACAGGGTGGGGAAAAAAAAAAACCCTAATTATGTCTTAAACTTGACATCTTAACAATAGGTAGATCTGAAAGACGAAATCACCTCACCATTTAGGATGGTTTGTTACTAAGGCTCTTTGTGGAAGAGCTACTTTGACTCCTAAGTCTAAATTCCTGGAGAGGGTTAACAGTGACTGGGTAACATCGTTATTTATATATTGACTTGAAATAATGGGTATGAATGGGTACACATTCAAATTATCCCTAGTGTTTGTGATCAAATAAAAAAAAAATCCAAGTTGAGATTTACTTAGTGCTAGCCTTAAAAGGTAAAATACAATTATTCAAACTGACATGCTGGATTCATCAGTCCAGATACCCTGGTTGTGTTCTGTACCTATGTGCATGAGAAGTTATGAAGCTCTAGAAATAATGGTAAGGTCTTTGCCCTTTACTCATAGTAAAATCTACATATTTTAACTTTCCTAAGTGTGCCAGATCATCTCGCCTCCAGGGCAATAAGAGTAATGCCAGTTTATTTTAAAATGGAAATTGCTGTGCTGTAAGGCTAAGTGAATGTGATCTTCACAGACACTTGGTTTAGTTGTTCATCCTGTGATCTTTCCATGACATGAATTGTGGAAGCTACTTTTAAAATCATAACTCCAACCTGAATATGGTGGGCACGCCTTTAGTTCCAGCACTCTGGAGGCAGAGGCAGATGAATCTCTTGAGTTCAAAGCCATCCTTGTCTACAGAGCGAGTTTCAGGACAGTCAGGGCTACAAAAAATACCCTGTTTTGAACCTTCTCCCCCAACTCCCCCTACCAAAAAGGAAGTTCAGGAAGAGAGAGCTCACAAAGTCAGACGTTTAAGAAATGCCTGGTTTTTGTTTTTGAGAAAAGCTAAGATTTGTATGTTCTAAATCATATGCTTTAACTGCCTATGGACAAGCATTATCTAAAATTCTGTTGTGTTTCTACATTCCCTCTGAGGACTACCTCATCTAAACAAAGCACCTTGTTAGTAGTGACAGCATCTGTCACTAACTGTTCAGTTTAAAGAATAGTCTTAGCTGGGTGTGGTTAATCCCAGCACTCAGAGGGCTAAAGCAGGTGGATCTTTGTGAGTTCCAGAACAGCCAGAGTTACATAATAGACACTGTCTCAAAAAACAATAACAACAAAATAGTTTGAAACTATGAAGTCTAAAACAACAGAACTTCACTTTTTAAAATGAATTTCTTTACCATGAATAGTGATTACTATTTACAGAAGAGTTAGAGAAAAATGATGTGAAACATGCTTCAAACTTCCTAAAGCCATGTTAGCCATGTTTGGGGTCATCCCCAGAATACCTGTCAAGATGAAGCCTTCAGCTCTAAGAACTGCATTCACTGATTGTCAATACCGAAGGGAAGGATTTGAACCACACTGCAAAGGCATCGATTGTCATCACCTTGGTTACAGCTGTCTCTCACATTGTAAATTACCAGTATTTGGAACTGGAGTGAATCTTTAAACCATGTCAGAAATGATAGTTTAGCTAAGAACTCTACTCTGGCCTTTCTTCAATGGTATATTTTCTAAGTTCTTTGCTTTCCGAAATTTTCTTCTCTTTCGATGATGAAAAATGGTGATTGACAGTAGTAGAGCCAGAGTGGAAATGAAGCAACAACCAAAGAAGATGAGTGGTTTCTTCTGAGTGAAAAAGGAGCAGATGGCGCACTCGGTGTCTTCTGGTGGCTGCCCACATGCAGGACTGCCGGCCTCAGAAGGAAAGCCACGGCTGCTGATCAGCTTGCTGTAAGACTCTACAGAGGATTTAGCTTTGAAGTCAGATGTGAAAAATCCAAATCTCGGCTTAGATTTCTCTTCTGTCAGTTTGAATGCATAATAGCCTTTGATATTGACCTTGTCAATGAGGTAGGCTAGGAAAAAAAACAGCAACATTGTTGATCACAAATGGGTCAGCAAAGTATCTTTGAATAAGAATTTAGATTTCAGTGGCTCAATGGTTATGAGCACTGGTTGCTCTTGCAGAGGCCGAGGTTTAATTCCCAGCACCCATGTGGTGGCTCACAAGCACCTGTAACTCCAGTTCCAGGGACTCTGATGCCCTCTTCTGACCTCCAAAGACACCAGGGACACAGGTGGCAAGCAAATACGCACGAAGGCAAAAAATTCATACATAATTTTTAAGTTTTTTTTTTAAATTTAGTTTTCATTGAAACTAAGGTCAAAAAGCTATGAAGTCATGATTTTCATTGAAGATACTGTTTTGGAGGCAGGGTCTCATGCATTCCAGGCTGACCTCTAACTCCCTGTGTACGCTGAAGGTGATCATTAACTTCTCACCCTCCTGCCACCACTTCCAGAGGACTGGGATTACATGGTTTTGCCACCATGCCTGGTTCATATGTGTTAGGGATCTAGCCCAGGACTTTCTGCATGGAAAAAACCACTACCAGCTATGTCCCCAGTTTTGTTTGTTGATTCTAATCCACACATTTTCATGTATTGGGCAGTCTAAGGTAATTAGAAATGACATTTCTGTACAAAGATAAGTTATTCAGTGGGGCGATATTCCCAACTAAAAAATGGTTGAATTGTGGAAGCCCAAAAATGTAAGCCTATTTTCACCTTGTCTGAAGGTCAGAGAGTTTGAGGTTGCTCAAAATTGTTGACTACAACATCCTGACCTAGGGTGTAATTCCTTAGTCATTTTGACATTAAGATGGCCCATACAGGTAGATCCACTCCACCCTGACCAATGGTCAGGATATTCGAGCATAATTCTGCTCCTTTTGTAATAGGAGGCTTACCCTTGGGAGTGGCTGCCTTCAGAATACTTGGTCTAGGGTGGGTTCCCTGCCTAAACAACAGAATGTTTTCTCATGAATTATTTGCTTGATGACTTAAAGTAGCTGTTCTGGTTGCCCATTGTATCATGTTAAAGCAGTCTGTTGTCTTCTTCCCCCGTGGTATTGGTTCTGGTTGCCCATTGTATCATGTTAAAGCAGTCTGTTGGCTTCTTCCCCTGTGGTATTGGGATGATTAAACGCAGGTGGATTTCAGTATTCACTGGAACTCCCTCCTGGCACTATCCTATGTTTTCTGTTTTATTATTTTCACTTGTGTCTTTGTCCTCTTTACTATTTTTCTGATTCCCATGCCCCTACCCTGGTAAGTGGTATTTTTGTTGAAGCTGGTCTCCGACATCGAATACATGAAGATATGTTTATTAATAGGATATTAAGCAGCCATTAACATTTGTAAGCGTTTTAATGACGTGAAACACATCTAATGTTTTAAAAAGTGGGGCAGGAGTGATTACACTAGTTTGCAACCTCAGGTAGAGGCAACATATGCTGGAGAGCAGGAGTTTGTGACCAGCCTGTCTTAAAGAAAATCAACTACACTACTGTTTTGTGGTCTGTGGTAGATTGGTTGCTTAGCACACATAAAGAAAGCCCTGGGGCTCAGCGGTGGTGGTGCACACCTTTAATCCCAGCACTCGGGAGGCAGAGGCAGGCAGATCTCTGTGAGTTCGAGGCCAGCCTGGTCTACAAGAGCTAGTTCCAGGACAGGCTCCAAAGGTACAGAGAAACCCTGTCTCGAAAAACAGAAAACAAACAAAAAGCCCTGGATTTGAACCCCAGCACCACAAAGTTGGGGGCTGGGGTTGTAGGTCAGTGGTAGAGTTCTTGTCTTGTATGCATGAGGTCCTTGGTTAAATGTCCAGCTCCACGAAAATAGAAAGGTTAGGGATGCGGGGATGTAGCTTTTTAGTATAGTCAATGGAACCTGGGCTCTGCTCCCCGAGCAAGCGAACAGGTGTATGCGAAAGGGCAATAGCCTGAGTTCAGTCGTGTTAACAATGTCCAGGAAGCTCACTGGAAGTGATCTAACATTGATTGTGCTTTTCTTGAGAAGTGAGAGTTCAGGTGTTATTTAGGGAAAATAAATGCTTTCCAAATTTTCCATAATGAGTTTATGCCACTTTATAAAAGTGCAGATGTGGTAGTCTAGTCTTGTAATCCCACCACTTGGAAGGCTGAGGCAAGAGGATAGGGGTCAGCCTGGTATTGGAGACCAGCCTGGGTGACTAGTTAGACCCTGTCTAAGAAACATTAATAATGAAAGAAAAAATTAAAAATTATGCTGGGCATGGTGGCATACACCTTTAATTCCAACACTCGGTAGGCAGAAGCAGGTGTATCTCTGAGCTTGAGGCCAGCCTAGTCTACACAGCTGGTTCTTATATGATCCGGACTAAAGAGACTGTCTCACAAAAAAGAAAAAAGAAAAATTCAATAATAAAGGCCCATTGTAAGGGGGAAATCCAATGGACAGGAGTCAGTCGGGAACCACAAATCTGAGTTGCTGGTGATCTTTGCACCCAGCTTTTCACTGCTGACAGTTCATATACCCCTCCCACCTCTCTGTATGTGAGCTCCCCAAACCTCACCTTTCAGAGCCTCCTGGACGTACTTCTCCAAGTAGTACTTTCGGATCCGATCATTCTCCAGAGCCATATCATCGATGCCATTGGCTGTGATGTAGATATCCATGTCCCCGTAGTTCCTCCGGATCCACCCAAGCAGCTTGCGAGCTCCCCAGGGCGTTACAGCTATGCGACTGGGCGAGCTCAGGCGGGTGATGTCCTGCAGGAACTGGACGTCCCTATCTGCAACAGAGCGGCTACTATTCAGCTGCTTGTGTATCACGAACCTAGTAGTGAAGTGGTTCAGCGCGTAGAAGTCGATGGTGCCCTTCACCAGTCTGCTCTCCTCCGGGGTAAAGCGCGGCAGGACTGAGCTGGACAGCCCTCGCTGGTTCTTGGAGGCGATGTACTCCTTCATGGCCAATGGGTAGTCCCCAGTCTTGAAGAGCGGATCTGCGAACCAGGCGATCTCAAACTGGAGGAAGCGCTCGGCTGCCTTCCAGTGTGAGTCCACATAGGGGTTGGCAGGTTCGGCCCAGTCAGAATGTAGAGACAACGACACAGCCCCACGCTGGACCGGCCTATACTGCATGTCGTAGAGGCGCCAGACCTGGGCATGGGCGATCATCAGGTTGTGGGCTGCACGATAGGTGTCATTACTCGTGCGGTTGTACATGTCACTCAACCTATTAGGCTCGTTGATGGTGATCCAGAGCTTCACCAAGTCTCCCAGTTCCCGGAAGCACAGCCCTGCGTAGTCCTGGAAGGCCTTGGCAGTGTATGTGTTTAGCCAACCCCCACTGCTCCGAAGTGGCTCCGGGAGGCCTAGATGGGAGTGGGTGGGGTGGTACAACGTCACCATGGGGGAGACACCCAGCTTCAGTCCTTCACTCACCACACACCTATAGTACCTCAGCACTTGTCTATTAACTTTAGACAGGTTGCCAGTGGGAAGGACAGAGGTCCAGTCCAGAGCAAACTGGTAGTGGGTGACTTTCATTTTGGCCAACATCTCCACTCGCTTTTTGATGCTCACGTAATCTGTGCACTGGGATGGTCTTGTTTTTAGCCTTACTCCTTCTACTCGGTGTAGCAATCTGTTACCGGTGGCATTCCACACATACAGGTGAGGGTCGGTAAACTGGGGGGAGGAAACCATAAACTCCGGCTGTGGAAAACAACAAACGCATTCAGGTAAATCAAGTGTGGCTCCTAGCATATTCCACCCCTCAGATGAGAAGAACTAGGTCTTATGAAGCCACTCACAGCAAGATAAAATAAATAACTTTTGTCCATAATGATCTCTGTGCTCTGACTGTTCTGTTGGTAATAAGGGAGAAAGGGCCTGATTCTAGTCCTTCAAATCTCCAGGGAGACCAGGAACCACACAGAGGAGAGGAAGGACAGTTGTTTGAGAAAAGCCTAAGGGGCCATTTTCCAGCTCATTTGACCTACAAATCCAGCTTATATAGCATCTCATGTGATGGTGTGCAAATGAATCAGGAAATTGGCTTGGTGCCCTCAGTCGAAGGCACTGTCATAAGTTGATGACAAAGGTAAAAATGAGGTTGTAAAGAGTCACTGAGAGCAGCACTTGCATTCAGAGGAGGCTGGTTGAGCCAGACCATCCCTGAAAGAGGCTGTGTGTGTGTGTGTGTGTGTGTGTGTGTGTGTGTGTGTGTGTGTGCGCACGTGTGACAGTAGGCAGTGACCCCTTGCATGTACCGACTACAACTCTCAGTAGTTCTTGTTTGAAAAGACCAAGTGATAACCTAGAGTAGTGGTCATATCTATAATCTCAGCACTCAAGAGGCTGAAGCAGGAGAATTACTATGAGTTTGAGGCCAGCCTAGGCTATATAGCAGAGACTAAAAGATAAAATACATAACTTCATAATGGTTTCTGAGTTCTGGCTACTCTGTTGGTAATATGGGAGAAAGAGTCTTATCTTTCTAGACCTCCTATATTTTTTTTAAAAAAAAGGAAGGAAGGTCCAAAGCTATCCCATTTTTATGCAGTATCTCCTCCACCATGTGTCTGTGAGCATAGCACTACTCAGCAGGAGAGTGTATGGGATGTTCTCCTCTCCCTGCTCTCTCTCTCTCTCTCTCTCTCTCTCTCTCTCTCTCTCTCTCTCTCTCTCTGTGTGTGTGTGTGTGTGTGTGTGTGTGTTGGCTCATACATCCCAGGGCTAGCTTTAAACCTAATAAGCACCCGAGAATGACCTGGAGCTCCTGCGTCTCTTGTCTCCATTCCCAAGTGCTGGGAGTACAGGCATATGCCACTACACCTAGTTAGTGCAATGCTCATGATAAAACTCAGGGCCCTGGAAACAACCTTCCTCAAGACCTAGCAATACCACTTTTGGGTATACATCCAAAGTATGCTCAATTGTGCCACAAGGACATGTGCTCAACTATGTTCATTGCAGCATTGTTTGTCATAGCCAGAACCTGGAAACAACCCAAATGCCCCTTGACCGAAGAATGGATAAGGAAAATACGGTACATTTACATAATGGAGTACTACACAGCAGAAAAAAATAACGTATTGTGGCATAAGAACAGACAGGAGGACCAATGGAACTGAACAGAAGACCCGGATATCAATCCACACATCTTCAAACACCTGATCTTTGATAAAGAAGCAAAAAATATCAAATGGAAAAAAGAAAGCATATTCAACAAGTGGTGCTGGCATAACTGGCTATCAACATGTAGAAAAATGAAAGTAGACCCCTATCTATCACCATGTACAAAACTCAAGTCCAAATGGATCAAAGACCTCCACATAAAGCCAGCCACACTGAACCTTATAGAAGAGAAAGTGGGAAGTACACTTGAATGCATTGGCACAGGGAACCACTTCCTAAATAGAACCCCAGCAGCACAGACACTGAGAGAAACAATTAATAAATGGGACATCCTGAAACTGAAAAGCTTCTGTAAAGCAAAGGACATGGTCAACAAGACAAAACAACAGCCTACAGAATGGGAAAAGATCTTCACTAACCCCACATCAGACAGAGGTCTGATCTCCAAAATATACAAGGAACTCAAGAAATTGGACACCAAAAGAACACATAATCCAATAAAAAAATGGAGCACAGACCTAAACAGAGAACTCTCAACAGAGGAATCTAAAATGGCTGAAAGACACTTAAGGAAATGTTCAACA
>PVIU01022513.1:0-29224 GCA_004026605.1 Ondatra zibethicus
TTTTGGGTTTGGGTTACCTCACTCAGGATAGCATTTTCTATTTCCATCCATTTGCGTGTAAAATTCAAGATGTCATTGTTTTTTACCACTGAGTAGTACTCTAATGTGTATATATTCTACACTTTCTTGATCCATTCTTCCATTGAGGGGCACCTCGGTTGTTTCCAGGTTCTGGCTATTACAAATAATGCTGCTATAAGCATAGTTGCACAAATGCTTTTGTAGTATGATTGGGCATCATTTGGGTATATTCCCAAGAGTGGTATTGCTGGATCCTGAGGTAGGTTGATTCCCAATATCCTGAGAAACTGCCACACTGATTTCCAAAGTGGTTGCACAAGTTTGCATTTCCACCAGCAATGGATGAGTGTTCTGGATTTGTAGGCACACTCTTTTGTTTCCTCTCTCTTTCTCTCTTTTCATTTTTCTTCCTTCTCCTCTTCCCATCCCCTTTTTGCCTTTCTCTGAGGACTACTGTATTCAGCGGTGACTGATTGGGATATAGATGAATAAGGACATTGGCCATAAACCTTGGAGGCTCTAAAAGTTCTTTTGGAATCCCTGGGATTGGTAGTATTTGCTAGTAGTACTTTCACCTAACTGGGATTCATATAATGCTTGCAAAATAGATTTTGGTGTATATGATTCTCTGGCTCTCTCAGGAATTTTAGTCTTATAGTTTTTACCTTGCAACAGAACTATGGCATAATCAACATTGAGAGTTTTTGCTCTAGTTCATAATTGAACTGTAGTTTAATTCAAAATAATTTCTCTCATATGTAAGCTAATCATTGTCCTTGCTTATCAGTTACTATAACTCAAATTTCTAAATGTGCCCTATACACACAGTACAAGAGAAACTTTATTGGAGTTCCTGAGACAACTATAATCATATTTGGCATTCATTACCCCAATCAAACAAACAAAAAGAAAGATAAAAATACATTCATTAGATACACCAGGAACCTTATAATAACTGAGGATGCCCTGTGAAATATAGGTTTAAACATAAAGAATGGAAAAATGGATTTTCATTACTCATGAAGAGTTCATGGTCAAGACAGGATCACTTGATTTTATCTTAATCTCATTTTAGAGGCACTTGTACCTTGACTTTTACTCAATAATTGTGTCACCAGTTAACTTCCTTTCATTTCAGTTTGTGAAAGGTATCATTAGGAAAACAGTTAACATTGCCATCAGAAATGGGATATTACCTGATATTATGACAGAGTAAGAAAAAACAGGTCCTTCAAATTAAAGCCAAAATACCCCTATAAGGCAAAAAGACAAGATACCTGATCTCAATCTCAAAGGCTTCTTTTCCTTTTTATAAAATCAGGTGATCAGTCTATCCATATGTTTTACTTAGGGTTTCTATTGCTATGAAGAGACACCATGATCACAGTAACTTTTATAAAGGGAAACAAGTGATTGAGGTGGCAACTTACATTTTCAGAAGTTTAGTCCATTATCATCACAGTGGTGATCCCGGTAGCATGCAGGCAGACATGGTGCTGGGGAAGGAGCTGATACATGTTGATATGCAGGCAATAAGAAGTAGATTGTCTCACTGGGCATGGCTTGAGCATACATGAACCCTCAAAGACCACCTCCACAGTGGCATACTTCCTCCAACAAGACCACACCTACAAATATACTATACCAATGGCAAACCTCCAAATATTGTCACCCTCTTTGGAAAATATTTTCTTTCAAATAACCAGACCAGGTAAACAACCCTGCTCAGTGGGACATTCTGAAATGATGAAGTGCTCTCTGCTTGTGTTCTGTGACATTATGACCACCATACACATGTCAGGCAACTAACTGGCAAAATTACACAATTTTACTTCATTGCGTGTACTGTAATTATTTTATGGAAATCATGCAATTATTCATTTCTTGTCAGTGGTTGCCAGTCTGTAATATCTCACTCAATTCTCATATACTGAGATTTAGAGCCACTTTACTTGTTGGACTTTTGTCTGTGACTTCCTTCATTTAAAAGTCGCTTTTAACATCAAATCCATTTTGTCTCCTCAAATATCGAAGATTTCCATTTGGCTTTCTTATCCAGCTGCAAATGAGAAAGGATATGCATAAACAGCACAGCATGCCGGGGACCAACAGTATCTTAACAGGGTTCTTATCAGCTGAGCACTCCAGCAGAATATATTACTGCCCTGCCACTTTCTATGGTGGAAGCTGAAAACAGTCTGAAATATCAGTAGGAAGTTGTAACCTCTTCGTCTTCTCTTATACAGGCCATGGTTTCTGGGTCATGAGGCATTAATATTTTGGGGACTGCTTGTCCCACAAAAGGTGACATGGGATTTCAAATTATCTTTAATGGAATGAGGCAGATAGCCTGGTCACATGTGGGAAGACCCCAAAACCTAGGTTAAGGGAAGGGTGGAAATTGTCGCAGGGCTGACTTGCGTCTGTGATAGAATGCACTGAGCTTAGTCTTTTAGATGTCATGTGCTAATTTGCTCTGGTTAGTTTCCATTCTGACAAACGGAGGCCTTCGCCAGCAGTATAGTCCTTTGTCCCCATGAGTGCATATCAGCTAGCACCAGAGGATTGGCATCCTAAGAACTGAACTCTGTTTACCTTGTTCTAAAGTAGAACATTGGCTTTCTCACACTCGTATAACTTGAGAAAAGGTTTATTTTAACTCAATTCTTCAGAAAAACTTTTTTGCACAGACATAGGTAAGATGTGGTGAAGAATATGTTTCCCATTGTAGGGAAACATATTCTGGATGCAGTTACTGGGAGCTTAGTAGCAAGTGTAGAGGAGGGGCTGGAAACTTGATTGGGTAAAGCTTTCAATGACTTCCTTCTGCAAGTTAGATCTCAATAGTTAAGATTCCACAGCCTCCCAAAACAGCTAACAAGTCAGGGAGCAAGGAACCAAAATAAAAGCCTGTAGGAGAGATCTCATGTTCAAATCATGAGAGGTTGGAAGTATGTTGCATGACTAAGGTGCTCAAGCATCTGGGGCTTGAAACATGTATGTTGGCAAGGAAAAACACTCACCAAGTCTTATCCAGTGAATGGCACAGGTTTAAAAATTAAAAACAAAACAAAACAAAAACCTTTGCTGAGAGATAGGCTATAAATCACTTACTATCTTCCTTAGGTCATTTTCTCATCCCAGCTCTCCATGTCTGTATGTCATGGGATGAATAAATAATTACATAGGATAAGCAAAGCACCAAGCCTCAAGCCAGGGTATAACATCAAGAAAGCACTTAGTACAGCTATGCTTACAATGATTAATTTTTATTATAATTATGCATTGCAGATTAACCAGCCAATAAAATCAGAGCAATGAACCATTCTCTTTTTATTGGTATTTGTTTATGTTCAGAAAAAATTTAATTTCACTCTGTCTCCTCTTCTTCTTTGGAGACCAGGAAGTGAGTGAGGTGGGAATGAGAAGTGGTACCCCTGGGAGAAGAGATAACTCTCAAACAAAACTCTCACTTGTTTTTCTTACCTTCATTTACTTGAATCTGCAGCCCGTGAATTCATGTCAATTTATCATAAAGCAGCTTTATTAAAAATAATAATAATAAGGTATCCAAATTAATTAAAGCTATTGATCCTGAGGGCAAAGGGGGATTCTTGCCAATGTTGATATAGATTTCCAGGTATTTTCAGGGTGTTTCCAAGGAATGGAAGTAGACTAGAATGACAACAATGACATGAATTTCCCACTCCTTTTACTTCCTCCTCCTTCTGTCTCTTCTCCTCTCCCTCATACATTTTCACCACAACTTTGCATATGTCTCCCTACCTCAACTGCTTTATGCCTCAAGGATTCCCCAGAATCCTCTGAATGGACACCATGACCCTCAACAGGCTACCACCACTAGGAAAACACTCAAATATAGACAATGATCCGGGAGGGATCTGTAAGTATAATGTAGAACTGTGCTATGTTGTACCATACTCATAATCTACAAGTGACCATTTACCATATGATATGTGCTCCAGTCAAATTAGATATGCTGGGTCATGAATTTGATTCTACATTTGTTGACTGAACTAACCCTGAGTCAAAATCCGTGAGAAAATAATGTGTTTATATTGAACCTTGTCATAATATTTTTGTTGTCACTTCTGTAAACAGTAGTGAATAACTATTTATGCAGTAGTACGTTTTATTTGGCACTGCAAGAAATCTGAAGCTTATTTCAACTATGCAGATGAATGTGCATCTGTCCATACCAGACAAACACTATGCCATTGCATATAAAGGACCAGAGTATGCTTTTCAGATGCTGTTGCCCTGAGACATAGCCTCTGCATGCTGAGACTACTTGTTAGAATGATATTTAACCTCACTTCATGATTATTTGTTCACCTTAGGTAGCTATATAGTTATAATTTGAAATACAGTGGCTTGCCCATATTGCACTTGTGTTGAATTGAACTGGTCTAGACCAGTACTTGGTCCCAGAATCAACTGCATGGCTATGACCTGAGAACTTACTAGGATCATGCTTTCTCAGCCCCATGAGGTAATAGTGATTCAGTAGCTGTGATCCTACAAGTCTGATTTGGTGAGAATAATCTTAAAGACACTTGTGGTGTGCACTTCCTCAGCCCCAAGGGGTTGGTCCTTTGTCTCTGAATGGAAAGTGTTAGGTCAGGATCCTCTGATGACTCAGTATTTCCCATTCCAGTGCTACCACAAAGGCAGGGTTGATTCTGTTTTGGGCCCTCTTCCTAGTGCCTTCCTTATGCAGTTCTCCGTCCTGCCTACCAGTAGTTATGTTTATTCAAAGAGTTCAGTCACCTTGCAAAATAAAAACACCACAGTTTAACCAGCAAATATTGACTCAAGCTGTTATGCTTGTGTATTTCAGCAACTCCCAGGGTTTGCAGGCTCAGCAAGCAAACAAAAGCAGGTACAGGAAGTTATTGTGGTGTTGGAAGCCCTTGTTTGTTTTTGTTCAGCCGAGGCATGTTGCCTATTGTGTGAGGCTGGTTACAAAAGTACTCTGCAGTTGATAAGGCCAAAGGCTTTAACAGAATAAAAATGCATCTTACATTTCCACTCGAAGAGTTTATTTTAATTGCATTTTGAATTATATTGTACCCTAAAGTCCTGTTTTTACTCAGCAATGTGCTTCTTCAAAATTAAACCTTGCACAGAGCAGAGCATGTACTGGAGTGTGCAGCCTAATGGGCAGGGTTCAATTCAGGAATTTACTTTGAGGGAGGCTCTTGGTCACATTCTGTATAAAGTTAAATTTTTCTCCAAATTGGAAAAGAAGTGTCAGAAATTCCTTATATATTTTGTTTCTTCTTATTGTTTTGTTTTAAAGAACATAGGGTATCACTATGAAGCCCTGGCTTACCTGGAAGTTGTTATGTAAAATGGCTAGCCTAGAACTCAAAGACCCACCTCCATCTAACTCCTAGTTGTAGGGTTAGGGAGGGCTACTATGCCCAATTGTCCAGATACTTTCACATTTTTTTTAATTTAACTTCTTAACATAATTCTCTTAGTGAGTACTGGAAAGAATTTTTTTTTCTATGTTGGGATACATAGGTATAAGGTGAAAGTTTGTACCAGTCTGGGACCAAATGGCAGGAGCACAGAAGGGTCTAACAGTAGCCTAGAAATTTGGGGGCAGGGAGGCACAAGAGCAAAGGGAAGCCATGATTCCCAAACTCATCCCTCTCCCTATTCTCTCCTAGTATCCTCATCTCCATTGCTTATTTGTCTTATTTCTCTTGCCTTCCATTTCTCTTTTCATTCTTGGTAACTTTATTTTCTCCCTTATTTCTCTTCTTTAACTCCCTTCTCCTGAATAATGTAGTCAGAGAAGCAAATAATGGAAAAATGAATGAATTAGTCCCCTAGCTAAATCATGTTCTCTACTCCAGGCACATATATTGTAAACATATTCTTTCATACCATACAGAGGCATAAGAGTACACATATATGCATTTAGAGAAAATAAGTTTCTTTGGCTGTATATTGGTAAAAACGTGAATTTTTTCCATCCAAGTGACACTAACATTGAAAACATTAAACAACTGGGAGTTTTGTGATCTCCTACCCGAAACACTTGTTTAGTAATGGTGAAATTGGGTCTCATGTAGCCTGAGAATCAGCACTCTTTGTATCTTCAGGATATGGGTAGTTAGCATAAAATGTTCTGTACTTCAAAGAACCATTTCACTTTCAACCTGTAGCCATCAGTGAAGTGACCAAAAACCAAAATTATAACTAACCCAATATTTTATTTATTAATAAATAAATTCTTTTACCTGCATAAATAATTTACACAAGTTATACTTTTTTGTTCACAGAGAAGTCAAATTTGACGTGTTATGAAAGATATTTCAATATAACTTAAATACAAAACTTAACAAGAGGCCTTCATAATGGAGTATCACAGGAGGGGTGCACATTTCTCAGAAGAGTAGTGGAAAGTATTTAAATGTGAGTACTTAGTAAGGGGACATTAGTGATCATTTTTTACTAAATGAGTCTCTATTGATGTTTCAAATGAAATATGGTGATGAAACAAAGATTAGTTCACTGATTGGCTTGCTTTTTCTTAGAAATGACCTATGATTTCTTTACTGAGAAACTGTTCTTGTGCCTGAAGCCCAGGTCATGGATTGGTTCTCTCCAGCAATGTGATCAATACATAGGGTATTTTGAAAGTATGAAAAAGGTCTTCTCCTTGTACAAATATTAGTGCTGCAGTTATTTCCCTGACTTTCGATGGTATTGAGCATACCTTAGCTAGAGCTGGAGTTCCCCATGTGGCTATGTTTTGAAAAGTCTTCAGGGAGCAGAATTTACCTATCACAGAGACTACACAGCTGAATGTAGGTAGAAAATGTACTTGTCACACAAAGAACAGACATTGGGGACACTAGACAATTTTACAATACAGACTCACTTCCAGGTAACATCACAAAAATGACAAGGGCTAACAGTTACTCTGAACTCACCCACTGCATTCCAATCTCCAGTACTGAGGAACAAGAACTTTGGCTGCTTTTACCTTGGTCTTCATTTTACTTCCTCTTTTGTGGCACATTTACTTTATTATACAAACAAATCTCAATAATTTTCATTTTTATTTCTCAATTTACAGACATCTGTATGCACATATTGTATTACTGGACAACTTTTCTCTTTTAACTTAATTTTTCTTTTCTTACCAGAATTTCTTGCTTTATTTTTTAGAAGTTTTTTGACTTTAACAGTTTATTGTATTTTTATTTTGATGCTCCTTCACATATGTATATAATTTTATTTCAGAATTTGTCATTATTGAGAAATCTTTTTCTTTTGTGCTGATATGTTTTTCTTTTATATAACACCCCTTTAATCTTCTTCCTTTACCTCATTCACTTAGTATATCTACAGTTACCCTAGATAATTTGTACCTTCATAGCATATTGTACACTATCTTGGTCATTTTCTCTTTTATGGTCACTGTTGATGCTTTGATCAATTTTAAGTCAATTTATGTATGTTGTATGGTGTGAAGTTACTGTTACAACAGTAACTCTCTTTCTGTGTTAATGGGCATTTAACCATCATAATTAGTATGTTTACTAAGAATATTCAAATATTATCCTTGAAAATATATATAACACACAAACAAGCATACCATGGAAAATCAACGTGAAAACTCCAAAAGATCAGAACTCCAATGACTAATTAAAATGCTGAAAAAGTCCAAAAGTTAGAATAAGGGCCAAATGTTTACTAGCAAAAATTATCAATGCCTTAAAAGATGATATGAAAAAGCAGATTAATCCAAAGCAAAAGATGAAAAAAAAATAAACAAAATAGAAAACAGCAAAATGAACTAAAAGAAAATTAAATAGAAATTAAGCAAGCAAAATGAGATTTTGAACAAAAAGAGAAATGTCGTCCTAGTTTGCTTTCCATTGCTGCAATGATCACAATGACCAAGAGCAAGTTCTGGAAGACAGGGTTTATTTTAACTTACAGGCTACAGACCATCATCAGGGAAGGCAAAACCAGAACAGAAGCACAGTCCATCCAAGAACAATGCTTCGGACTTGCTCCCAGGTTTACATTAAATTACATTTTTTTTTAAATACAGCTCAGACCCACATGCCTTGGGATGGTCCTATTCATAGCAGGATAGGCCCTCTCTGTAAAGCATAGGAAGCACTGGAGTGGGAGCTAGCAGGGTAGAAGTTTCCAGCAACATTTCCTGTTCATTCCTCTATATTGTATAATAAAAGTATGTGGTGTCTTTAACAACCATGTGGTGCTGGTAGGCAATCAACATCAATGGCAGCAGTTTGTTTTCGTGAGCTCCTAGGGAGCCCATTGCTCTGGATTTTCATTAGAAACTGTGTAGCTTCTGGGACAGGTTCTATACTCCTGCAGAATTCTTCCCTTCAAACTGCTTTCATTTATAGCATCTTGTTTATAATTAGTATACAAAATAGTAGCTTTCCTTATGTCTTTTCTACATTTCCTTAGTTTGATGTGCTGGAAAGTTTTATGTCAACTTGACTCAAGGTGTAAGTCACTCAAGAGGAAGGAACAATTGAGATAATGATTCCAAAAAATTCAGGCTTCAGTCAACCCTTTCCTGGGGGGTATTTCCTTAATTACTGATTGATGAGGAAGGGTCCAGCCCCTTGTGGGTGTTTGGATTTGTGGACTGATAATCTTGGGTTTTATAAGAAAGCAGGTTGAGCAAACCATGGGAGCAAGACAGTAAACAGCACTCCTCCTTGGCCTCTGTGCCAACTCCTGATACCAGCTTCCTGCCTTCAGTGCATTTACTGATGAACTATTATATGGATGTGTGATAATCCTGTCATAATCAAGTTACTTTTGGCAATACTATTTAATCACAGCAATGGTAGCCATAACTAAAGACACTTGGGTCAGCACACTCTACCCTTCTTATCATCTCCCTGCTCCCTATCCCCACTTAAGCCATTCCAACTCCAGGACTCATGCTTCCACTTTCGTATCGCGTGTGATTTACCACCTCCATGTCCCACTCCATCCTTGAACCCTTACATACATGTCTTTCTGGCCTTTATATGTGTTCACTTACACATAATATGTACATATTAAATTTTGAAGTTATATGCACATATGAGAAATTGTGCCTTTCTTAGCCTATGTGACCTCATTTAATGCAATATTCTGCTGTGTATATCTTACATACACAACCTCAACATACTGCTGCCATTTAATAATGCTAAAATCCTCTTACTATGTTTTGTGTATAATAAAAACGTCCAACAATTAGATAACAACTAATTTGTCATATTGATGCCAAGAGTCGGGGTATTTAATAAAGAATAAGGAAGACATTTTCTATCCTTTTGACCAACCCAGTAAAACTAATGCTTCAAATCATGGTGTAATTGGGAATGGAGTAAAGACTGGAAAGTGTGAAGAGACTGTTGAGAGCCTTCAAAGAAGAGGTGCTAGTGAAAGACCTTTAATACAAATAATTCATCATCTGAGCTATTAATTTTTAATTAGAAAGAAAGTAAGTTCTATATCTTGCAATATAATCTAAGACTACTAAAAACTTTCAACCCATTTAAAGTGCAATGTAAGGACAAGCAAGGCAAGGCAAATGGTTTATAAACATGATACTCAACAATAAGTCTATATAGCTATATTTCTTCCTTCTCTTTTTTTCTAATCATCTATAGCCCTTTAATGTGTTGAAGAGACTTATGAACATTAAGTAGCAGGTCAAAAATGCATCCCAGAGTTCTGTTAATGAACTCTAAATTATCCTGAACTCCTCAAAGTACTTCAAATTCTGTGAGCCCTTGTGGCCTCAACAAAATTTTTTCTATGGCCATAAAAGCATGCTCTATGGATTCTTAGGACTCTTATTTTCTAAACAAATTACTTTAACCAGTAAAGCCTCCTCCAGTGCTCAAAAAAAATCTCAGCATCAAACAATATGGACTCACTCAAACCAGTACACAGGAATTTTGGGGAGAGGGGAAAATTTGCTTTTGTTGTTGACAAAATAATCGGAAGCTTGTGTTGTATTATGACTTGCCAGACATAAATCAATATGGTAGCATCGACCCTGCAAGAAGAAGAAGTATAGTTTTTATCACCTTATAACCACTCTTTGCATTTATTTCCCAATTTTCTTTGTTATTCATTTCCTGTTCAATTTGGAGCGAGCAAAGTTATAGTCTTGCTGCTGAAGCAGGAGGCACTGCAAATCAGCAGAAATATATTACAGATAAGACTCAAAGAAACTGTTTTGAAGTAGTAAAAGCTCTAGATGAGAAGTGGATGTTTAGTTGTTTGCATTTGGCACAAAAAGAAAACGTTCCATTTTTAAATTCAAAGCCTCTGCACCTTTGTAAGTGAAAGCAAATCACACAGTCCCCTCAGTATTTCAGTCTGCAATGGCAGAGAGGTTGATGAAAGCTTTCATAAATCACTAATTTTATCTGGAACTTGCTCAAAAGAGTCAGTCCCTTAATGAAAACAATGTGGACCGTGTGCCAAGGCTTCAGAAAGATGACAGACACATCAACAGTTGACTATGAAAATCCTCTGGGAAGTTTTAACAAACAGTAGCTGATAGTGTGCATGAGGATTCAGAAATATCTGCAAGAAATGCATGAATATTTTTATTCAACATAGATCTTCCCAAACCCTTAGGAAGGTACAGCATGAAGAGTTCAGAGGTGCGATCTGAAGACATTAGTACTGTGAAGGCTTACACCTTGAGAAACACTGGGTAGGGGCTAAGTTCCAGGAATAAAATAAATTTTGATCATTGACAGTAGTTTAAATATATGTATCAACATACCATGATAAAAGCTATTATTTTGTATGCTAACGTTAAGTAATCAAAGAAAATCACATCAGACAAGGTGGATTGTTGAATTCTACATCCCAACAGCTAGCTTACTCTATTAGAATGACTAATTCTCATAGTGTCTGAATTATTGAATTGTTTTGGCAATTTGTTCTTATTGAGCTTATTCAGCTAAGCATAGAATAAAGTCAAAATGCTATACAAGTTAAAATGTGTTTAAAAGTGAAGTAAAATGAATTGCCAAACTAAATTACAAGAGACTTACTGGGTGATAAGCTTCTGTCCTGGATGTCTTCCAGACCACAAAGTTGGCTGTGCTTTACCTCTGTGGTATCTCATGAAATAAGGGGAAGTTGCTGAGTTAAAATGAAATATAAGCACAATATGTGGACCAAGAGTAAAAGACAGTGGAAGTACACTTATCAGAAATTACCCGTGTCTTTAGTTGCATATTGGGAAACATTTGTGGCCAGTATTTATTTATTTGTTTGTTTGTATAGGACCTCATATAGCCCATGCTAGCGCAGAACACACTATATAGGTTAGACCTTCAGTCTAACCTTCCTGCAACAGCTTCAAGAGTTCTTGGCCTGGTTTTCATTGTAAGCACAACTTTGGAATAAGGTGAGTTAGAGCATTCTGTGTGGCTTTCTGAATCCTTTTCCATACCATCTTAAAGTATTCCTGGCAAGGTTTTATTCAATTATTTATTGCCACAGGGAAAATTCTGAATGGCAATCTGAACTATGAAATAAGAGCAAATGAAGATAGTATATCCAAGCAGTTTTTTTTAAGAAAAACTTAATCAGAAAATTATTTTTCTCAGATTGGTACAGATTCAATTTTATTAGATTTCAAAATTGTGACACTTTCACAGAGAACAGAAAAAAAATGAACATCTCATAAAAATGGCTTTCTTTGTCCGTGTTATCTTTTCTGATTGGATCTATGTGTTAATTTTTGGAAGATGATTCATCAACAAGATGGCACCTAGCTTCAGTCTCTTCTTGGTTTAGTAATTACTGCAGAAAAGAGGTTGAGAATAGACAATTATTCTCTTTAATAACCTACTGTCTCTGTTAACTAGTACTGTACTCATGTTCAAAACTGAATATGGACCAAAGTCAGTTTATCAAGGGAGGGTTGAGTTTCATACCATCTGAGAGATGTTTAAATGATACTTTGATGTCACAAAGGCAAGCATGGAATTGTAAAAGAAGTTTCATTTATAATGAAGGTGAGAAAACTTTCCTTCAAAAATGAATTTTACCAGCACTCTACAGACTCCCCTTGGGTCTTTTGATGCCACCACAAGGTGGCACTACCGACTGATGAAATAACACTAAAATAATAGTCACATGAATGTTTAAGTGGGCACTGGCGAGGTTTTACTGAAAATACTAAGAGGAGTTTGCAAGTCAATCAGGCAGCAGTTTTGTTTTGTTTCGATCTAGGTTTCCTCTGGGATGGAGGATATCATCCTATCAGATTGCCTGACAATTGCCTTCTTCCCCTATGAGACCGTTATGAACAAGCCAGACTTCTGGCATTAAAATCAAGACAAATGGATTATGGTCTATGTTAGACAGATATAGATGCCCTAAAGGTTAATTTTTGCCCCAATTAAAAAGAAAACCATACTTTCATTCAGTTTTGGAGAAAATAAAAGAGAATTGTTAAATTAAGAATTTTGAACTTAACAAATAGCCCACAAAGTATTGACAATGCCATTGGGTAGATTGATAGATTATTTCTTACCCAGATTTTAAACTTATGTTTAAAGAGGAATGAAAAGAAAGTACTTTGGGTTTTGAATAAATTGTTTCAAAATATGATAGCTTGAGATTGGCAGGATGGCTCAGCAGCTAACAGTCTGATGGCCTGAATTCAATCTGCAAGAACCGCAAAGGAGAAACAAAGAATTCCTAGAAGTTATTCTCTGTCATCCATATGTGTAATGTGTCATATTTGTGCCACATGAACAAGAAGGAAAGAAAGAAAGGAAGGGAGAAAGAAAGAAAGAAAGAAAGAAAGAAAGAAAGAAAGAAAGAAAGGAAGGAAGGAAGGAAGAAAGAAAGAAAGGAGTTTCAAATTTTATTAACAATAATAAATCTGTGTTTTGAGTATTGATGTACTCAAAACAAGGAGATGGCAGGTCAAGAAGAACAATAAGATATATCTGATCCCTTTTTCAACCCAGTAACACTAATCTGTGAAGCACAGGCAGCTTTCCAGTGTGGGCATTTGAAACATTTGGTGACAGAATGAATAGAGCATTATTACAGCATAACATTACTAATGACTCTTGGCATCGGGTTTAATAAAGGTGATTGGATAACAGGTGTTTTTCTGATGGGGTGATGACCTCTACATATGACGAAAATGTGCTGAGAGCTGCTTTGTAGATTTTGCTGGTATTTATATTATTAACTAGAATAATAACCCTTTATAATTTTTTTCTTATTTGGAAGGTATGGTAAAAATTCTGCTTCTAAAGTTTTGTTATTATTTCTGAGGCTTTTCTTCAGTGAGTTCCTTCTGAATAACTGCTACCTCTCTTAGTTTAGCATACAAGGGAAGCAGACCTTAGGCAAGGATATCAATATAAGAAGATTACTTCAAAGAAAGCCATAGGTAAGGTTCAGAGATTGAGCAAATAAAAGACAGACATTCTGTTAACATTCAAATGAAGACATATTTTCGTATAGGTTACATTCTATGCAGTATGTTGTCTATATACTAAAAATAATTAGTTTTAAATCAAGTGAAATTTAAATTAAGTTGTACATACTGTATTTTAACACCATGTAATCCCAGTTTCACAAATCTCAGGTGAAGGTATTGAGAAGACAAGGGCAGGATATCAGTGTAAACTTCATGAATGAGTAACTCTTTGCTGTAACAACCACATGAAGTGATCCAACATATTCGCATGTATAAAGTGTTCTGGCCCCAGTGAGCCTTCAAAGGACACTGCACCCCATTTTAAATCCTATGGAGGAGGTAATACCAGACCTCTATGCTTGCTTTGTTATTGTTATTATTGACGTCCATTTTAATTGAGATATTGTTTTACATTATATCTGTGCTAATTTCAGGAACTTCAGTTTCCTTGGCCATCTTCTTCCAACACTACTCAAACGGAGCTGACACTTAAAAATGTCTGATTTGGAAACTCTCATGAATTTGCAGTAGGCCAAAGATACCTTGGGAAAGTGCATATCTAAGCAAGACCTAAAGTAAGATTATCAGTTGCTAGAGAAGCTGCTGCCAGTGGACAACTATAATAACTAGAGACAAAGAAAATTTAGTCTGCTTGGAGGAAGCTGGAGATGTGGGCTGTGCTCAGTCTTTATGCTTGATCTTTTCTGTTAGTATCTAGTAGCATGGAAGAAGTCAAAAGCAGGAACTAAAGGCAGCTAGAAGCAGAAACTGAAGCAGAGATCACAGAGAAGCAGTGTTTACTGGCTTGCTTACAATTCACAATAAAGTATAGCCTACCAGCTTAAGGATAGTATACACCATAGTGTTCTAACCACTCCTAAATCAAGCAGCAACCAATAATGCCCACAGACCAATCTAATGTGGGCAATTCTTCAGTTGTGGTTTCTTCTTCCTAGGTTTCTTCTTCGACTTGACCACAAAGATCAACTATCACAGAAGCTGTGCTAAACTCCAGAAAGAAAATGAATTTCAATGTATTTCATGAAAATTACTCACACACCTGGTTTGGGGACACAGGGCTATGGCAAGCTCATTAACAAATAACAACATACTGGGCATTAATATTCCTCACTCAATGAGCCATACTGGTAAAACAGCTAGAGACAAAATGAGCAAACAAAACCTCTCTTCAACTGTTTCCAATGCATAAAAGATTAAAAATCTTTCCAAAAATGTCTTCCAATAATAGAATCTTTAAAGATGAAAAATGCAGATAAAATGTCAGGAGACCTCTGATGATGCTGAAGACTAGTGTTGACAGAGGTTTCTCTCCTGCCCTGTTCCACAGTCATTCAGTCCTAAAGACACACACAGAGGTCTATATTAATTATAAACTGGTTGACCTCTTAGCTCAAGCTCCATATTAATTAATTCTTACATCTTGAATTGACACATAATTCTTGTCTGTGTTAGCCATGTGGCTTGGTACCTTATATCAGTGAAACTTTCTTATCTTGCTTTCTCTGCATATGAGTGACGACTCTAGACTAAATCTTTCCTCTTCCTAGAATTCTCCTGTTCTGTTTGTCCCACCTCTACTTCCTGCCTGGCTACTGGAAAATCAGCATTTTTATAAACCAATAATTTACAGGTTATAAGAATATTGTTCTACAGTACTCCCCCCCTTTTTCTTCTTTTCAAAACAAGAACTCTTAACCTAATCTCCTTTGTTTGCTTTTTTCCTGACCATTATCCATAACAACTTATAAGAAACACTCTAAACAAAGACAAACATCCATCAAATATTTTTTTTTTTGGAATATGGGGGTAGTTTTCTAGGCTACTTCCTGCTGACTGGGGGCACTGATAATTTTATGCAGACCTAAAGAAAATTTAGGATTATTGTCAACTCCTGACTGAAATATTCGGTGAGGCTTAATCATCACAGGCAGCAGTCTTGAAGCTGTTCTGAATGTAGAAATCAGAGGAAGCATAGGTCCTCTGAAATGTTGGACCATCTAGGTCATCTGCTCTTATCAAGATTTTTCAGGAGATCTTCCTTGATCAAGCCTGATTTTTCTTAACCCAGAATAAATCCATAGCTTCTTATTTCCTGGGGAAACAAAAGCAAAATATCTTCTCCAAAGTAACATACTTTTGATTTAAATTTTGAAGTCAAGGCATTTTCAAAATATATAGGTTGGATTAATCCAACATCCTTTATAATCAAATGTCTTTTAGCAGTTGTTGCTCCTTCCTCAGCCATCAAGCAATTCAAATACAACATAAAAAGATACAATATATAGATTCCCTGTGTGTTTTTTTCCATCATTATGTGGTTTTATTTTAAACTCTATTTCTTTTATTTTTTAATTTTTGGTTTTTTTTTGAGAAAGGTTATCTCTACATATCTTTGGCTGTCCTGGAACTCACTCTGTAGTCCAGGCTGTTCTTGAACAGAGATCTGCCTGCCTCTGCCTCCAAAGTGCTGGGATTAAAGTGCATGCCCCCTACACCCAAGTACTCTCTTTCTTTTTCTTTTTTAAGGACATTATTCTTTTTTTCTCTACCAAGTCTACATATATTTTAAACACACTGTAAACCCTTTAGATTTTTTTTTTTAAAAATGAATCTACCTTTATTGTATATCTCTCTTTTTTTGAACACACGAGTCTTTAATCTGCTAGATGATACAGCTAGGATTAAAGCCATAGCTTTGATGGCTGAATCTACCTCATTCCTTAGCTGTCTGAGTGTCTAGCTTCATGAAGGAGGTAGTGGCGGGGTTATATTTCTTGGTACAACTCTATAAGATTATCAAGGTCCCTGCCACCACCAAGAATCATGCTATCTGCTTTTCATAAACACTATTTAAGTGTTTGTTGGTAGGGCCTCTTAAAAGAGCTGCAAGGGTTTTGCAGCTAAATCTGAGTCAGGAAGTCTCTCTTAAATGAGACATGCCTGCTTGCCACTAGCAAAGAGATCCTACCTGAAAAAACCCTGCTACCAAAAAGCCATGATTAACTCTCCTGTTTTGTGTCTAGAATTACTTCTCAAGCTCTCTCAAGTTTTATGTGGTTGTAGTTGCCCATGTTGGCACCATTTGTTAACAGAAGTTTCGATCCCACTCTATCACACAGCCATTCAGTACCAAAGAAAGACACACAGGTCTACATTAATTATAAACTGGCTGACCTATTAGCTCAGGCTTCTTATTATTTAGCTCTTACATCTTAAACTGACCCATAATACTTGTCTGTGTTAGCCACATGGCTTAGTACCTTATATTAGGGAAGCCTTCTCATCTTGTTTTCTCTGCATCTGGGTGATGACTACAGATGGAGCCTTTCCTCTTTCCAGAGTTCTCCTGTTCTGGTTGCCCCATCTATACGTCCTGCCTGGCTAAAGTAACAAATCTTTACAGGTATAAGACTATTGTTCCACAGTAGACCCAGACTTCAGTGTTAAAATTTTGAGCTCTTAGAAACTAGTGCAAAATAGAAAAACCCTTTTATTCTTTTAAAATCCAAAATAATACTGACTGTGTAGAAAGTATGTACTCAAGGCATTAAATTTTATAATAAATATAACAAAAGGCATCATGAATAGTTTAAAAAGGGAAATTAATGACACTATCTGAACCTTGCCTTTTGTACATATCCATGTTTCTTGCAGTTTATGGATCCATGTTGAAGAGAAAAAGGAAAGTTAAAAGAGTCGAGGTGATAGACAATTCCAAGAAAACTGTTTTTCATATGCAGGTGCATATATGAGCTCACAGAGACTTTGACAGAATACACAATACCTACCCAAGCTCTAGCTGGACAAAATTCCAGAATGGAGGTGTGCAAGTAGATGTACAGTACCACTACAACTCTAGAGCTAGTCACAGCTAACAGCTACTTGAAGAAGGAAGCCAGTTTTGTGCAACGGGATGACAATAGGTACATCACCGAATAGGCTCTGTGCTCAGAAATAAATGGCCATCAAAAATCAGACTCTGTGTTTTGGGGTTTCTTTCATTTTGTTTTGTTTTAGGTTTTCATTTATTTAACAGAATGAAAGATAATGATTTTGGGTCAGTTTGGAGGTAGGGAGTCATCTGGGAAGTGCTGAAGAAGAGGAATAAATATTATGAAAATATATTGTGTTAAATTCTCAAAAAATGTTAAAAAAGACTTTCTTGAATAATGAAGTCTAAAATAGCATTACTTTAGCAAGAAATAACTACAACTTTTATTTTGAATATTAAAATATAGATGAGGTCATATATACAGAATTAAAATTAGAAGCATTATAGATATTTCTCCTCTGCTATATATTCTGCCTGTTTCATAGTGATCTGAAACAACCTTAACACATTACTTAATGAAGACACAAGACGGTATCCATTGCTTCAACATACCTCTAAGGCTGTAAGAAAGACCTGCTTTTATGAGATATCACATTATTTTAGTATGGCATTTGTTAGTGGACTAAGACTATGTTCAGTTTCTTATATTAATTTTCCTTTCCAACATTGGATGTATTTCAGCAGAGTTGGCATAGAACACCATCTTCTTCTATCACCAAGCCTGCAGACATAGACCCGGCACACATTTAAGGTGTCTTGAGAGAACAATTTAAAAACCTCTGCACCCTAGCAGTTTATGTTCTACTTCCACACACACATTCCTGAGACCCTGCCACAGTTCAAATAATTAAAAATAAAACTAGTACTAACTAGTAAGAAAATCCCACCATTTGAGAAATCCTTTAGACTTCGTATTTATTTATTTATTTGGTTTTTTGAGACAGAATTTCTCTGTAGCTTTGGAGCCTGCCCTGGAACTAGCTCTTGTAGACCAGGCTGGCCTTGAACTCACATTGATTTGCCTCCCTCTGCCTCCCAAGTGCTGGGATTAATGGTGTATGCCACCACAGCCTGTCTTAGAGTTGTTTTTTTATTATTACTTCTATATATAATTAAATTTTATTCTTGTTTGTTTCTTTTTTTCCTGGATTTCTGGGTCTTAGATTTTCCTTTCCTGGATATTCAAGTCCTTGAAGAAAGCTTTTCATAAGCATTTGGAACACTACTCTAGAAAGCATCATTGTTATTTCATACAGGGAACTTATTGTGTCCATGGTTTGTTGCCTAAATTCTGGGTTTTAGTGTTTACTAGACTCTGTTTATTCACTGATGACCAGACTGCAGGTCTAAATTATGATCTGGGTCCATTTTAAGTTTCCTCCTTTGGCCATTGGTTTGGGCAAGCTGCATTCATGCTTCTGTCTGAGCTCTCCAAGCCCCTGCCTGTCTACTATTCCTAAGACATGGTTGGGTCTACACTGCAGTGATTATGTTCTTGGCTATACCTTCTTCCTTTCATGTCTAAGTACTTAAGTCTTGAGTCTTGTCTGATGTTCTGCACTATGCCCTTTGCTCTCAGTTTCTCTCAGAAATTTTAGCTTTCAGGTTTGATTCCCTTTTCACTATCTTCCCTCCCTGACTTGATAGGACCTGAGACTATTGTTTACTATTTGTATATTTTAATCAGGGTTCTATAGGGGAACAAAACCAAGAAGATGAATAGATTTTGATTACATAGATACACAGATATATATGTATATACATATATATGATTTTATTAACTGAACTTATAATAATAACAATAGCCAAATCATAACCGAGAAGCTATGAACCTGGGAGATACTGGGTTTTCTAATCAATAATGTCTATACTATTTACCTTACATTGTTAGCATACTCTTTGTCAAATACAGTTCATGCATCTGTACTGATTGATAGCTCACTTTTCCTAACCTATTTCATAGCACTAGCAGGGCACATTTGAGAAAGCTACACAATGCTTTGAGTGTTCCAGTGTTCTCATTGTAGGGAGAAATCATAGACTAAGAGCTTTCCTAAAACACTTTATTTATTATTCGTCTATAGTTTATAGGTAGCATTCTTTCCTTGTCTCCATCCCCCAAGTCTTCATGTTGATAATGAGGACATCTATGTCTGCATTTATCTGCAGTTAGCACCACATCCTACCTTGGTATTTTTGCTATCAACCCTAGGCCCTATGAGCACATTTCTTCCTGTATCTTGTTTAACTTGAAACATGTCTGTCTTTTCTATCTAGTTCTTAAACCATGGGATGAAGCATTCCATCCTGACAATGTAGTAGTGACTAGATAATCACTAACTATTGATGGATGTTAAGTGGAATAAAACATTAATGAAAGTTGATAGGAATATACACAGAAGCAAGGGTTATACACAGGAATTATTTAATTTCTCATTGGTCTAACAATATTTAATTATGTCCCTTGAAGGAAAAATTTTTGTAGGACTCACCATTCAAAGTCATTCACTTTAATCAGAAGCTGTTCTAGATACAATGACCAATAGCACAACATTCAAACTTGTGTATTAGATTTGATCCCAGCATCGTTTTAATTTTTATCTGAACTATGTGAATTTAAAACTCAGAAAAGAAGTTTTAATTTATGACAGAAAACAGAAATTAATACTGGCTTACATAGGTATCTTTTTCTTCTCACAACTTCTATCTGTTTGCTGTGGGATTTTCACATAGGAGTTCTACACTTCAATCTCATGATAAAAAGATCCTGAAAAAAAAAAAACTGTGTATAGAGTAAAACTCAAGGCTATAGCAACATAGTATTTTTAATAAATGTATTTATTTTAAATACAAATTTAAGGTGAAATAAGTTATTGTGTGGTACTTTTAAAGAGTGACATTAGTTCTGGACACATTAACCTAGGACATAAATGTAATTTTTGAATGGTTTTGCTATCCGAGCACATGTTTTTAAATCATTACAACCAAGGTCGGTGACCTGAAATTGGAAGCATTTGCTTTTTGATGTCAACTATATTGATTTCTTAATCAAATAAAATTACTTCATGGAACTATAGGCCTTCTGTGTTGTTATGTTTCTCAAATTTTGTTGAATTGTTTTGATCAGTTAGGAGGTTGATCATTGGTGTTTATTATATATTCACAAAATGTTTTAATAAAGTCAATGAACTTTGTGGTCAGTGTCTGGTTAATAGAAACAGTGCATCACAGGGTTACTCACAGAACAGTAAGCTAAACATCATTGAAAAATTTAGAGAAATAGACATATTTATTCTGAACTAGAACAGGTGTTGGAGATGGAACCATAACAAGGACATATGGGGAAAACAGATCCTCAGTTAAGAACCCAGGGATTCGTCTTAATCCTGGCCTTAAAATTTTCTGAAATCTTGCACTTATCATCTCATGACTCCATATCTTAATTATTAAACTTAAAATGGTAGTGATATCATTCTGCCTACCTTTTTTAGATTCGTATGATGCCCATTAGAGATAATTTTAAACGGTAAAAACTTAAGTAGCATGTATGCTTGATTATTAATTTTAATAATTCCTACTGGCATAGGCAAATGTTATTTAAACAATTTGAAAATGGTTCTTCTTAACTTCATTTTTATCCTTAATTACAAAACTCTGTGACACATATAACAATAACTACAATTGTTAACTCTGACAGTACAATTAGGTTTTCCTATGAGTCCATGAATCTAAGGACCAAATACATATAAGTCTACTCATTTTCAATTATAAAATATTTATAAATGATTCCCAGGTCCCATTGCTTACATATGAGCTCTAGATAAATATAAAAGCCATTATTTAGCAACATCACAAGTACCTTCATACTGTTGTTTAAATGGGAGATTCTATATTAGAATCCATTATATTTCTATAATCTATCATTTTCTGTGGGATGCTTCAACAGCAATAAAGGAGAATGAAAATGTACAGGAAATTACAATACAATAATAAAATTTGAATAATGTCTTTTATATATCAAAACAGTAGAAAATATTTAATATAAAATTTATGGGATATGTTATATATATGGATAGAATATGTGATGTAAGACATAAGAAAATTGTACTATAAGATATATGGGACACATAATATAAGATGTAAGGAATAAATGAAGTAGATACATAAAATTAAAGGTGACTAGAAGATACACCTATCATGTGTATTTTCTTATTTGTTTCAATTATGTACTCTAAAAAATCTTTCCAAATATCAGTTACAATATCTTCTTGGAATCTTATCAAATTTATTATTATTATTCTGGTAGTATTATTTATATTCCTTTTCCAACTTCTGAAAAATATATTAAGGTTCTTTTAAAAATTGAATATGTGCAGGATAGTGGTAGCACACGCCTTTAATTCCAACACTTGGGAGACAGAATCAGGCAGATCTCTCTGAGTTCAAGGCTAGCCTGCTCTGCAATAGCTAGTTCCAGGACAGGCTCCAAAGCTACACAGAAATCCTGCCTCAAAAGACAAAGCAAAAAATTGAATTTATGTTTTAAATCTTAATATTTTTTATACATCTGTTGACTAGAAAAAGCATTCTATAGTTATAAGAAAATATAACCACTGAGTTGTGCTTTAATAGTTCCATAAAGAGTGACTTGATATAGTTGGTGGTTATATTGTTCCCAGAAACCATTTCTAATCTGGCACAACAGTAAAAATTTCGTCAATTGAGTAATTCAAATAAGTCAAATAACTGTTTTTAAAATTTAACTTCAATTCAGCCATAATCCCCCTCACACCTACACACACTCCAGTACCAACTTGGAAGAATTGTGACAGAAGGGATATCAGAGTAGAAGACAGCTGTCAGAATATTTACAGATAAAATATTTTCCTCTGTGTGTTTTCAAAAGGAAATACACATGTTAGGAGCACATTCAATTGAAGAATTTGAAATTTTAGTGTTCTTAGCCTCTTTATAACTCCAAGATTCTAACACTCAGATCACATTAGTGAAAGGAAACACAGACTCAATTGGGTAAGTCACGTAATACTACCAAAAAATATATGTTATCTGTAAAATTACCAGCCTCCTCCTTAAATTCTCAGTCAGTAAAATTATTTTTTACATTTTGAATTGTGTTCATTACAACAACAAAGGCCTCTGTTATTTTCTAACTTTTATATAACTGGAACAATATTTTAACTTCAAAACATATACTTATAAAATTTCTGTTATTAAAAGACATCCTTGGAGTCACATATCACCTTTGACTATCTCATATACTTTTATAGCAAATGAAATGGTGCATTATGCCTTTTAAAAATTATCCCCACATTTGATAAACTATTACTTACCGAATCCTGTACATTAGTGGACAATATGAAAATATTTCCGCTTGACTAGGTTAGTTTAAAACATTGTTATTGGTGGAAATAAACTGAGATTCAATGAGATAATTCTTATCTATGTTTCCCATCTGGCTTGCTCTTGCAAGCGTTTAATCTCCTGTTTGCTGCCAATGTTTCCCAGAAAGCCTTATAATTGCTTGAAATTTGTATGAACAGTTCCAGTCTGCTGCATGATTAGGCATGCACTATAAAATTTTCATTGCTTGATTTAGTTGAAATTATAAGATGGATAGGGAACAATAACAAAATACTTGAAGACTGTAAAATGACTGCTAGAAATTTGTGAATAGTAATAGATTGAAATTTCAATGTGTAATTAGAAGGCCCCAAAGAATGAGATCTCAGACATAAACCTAATAGATATGTTTAATGGAAAACTATGTGGGGAAAAAAGACTCGTTGACATTTAAACTGTACAGAGTTCAAGTGGAAAACACAGAATACTGCTTTCCTGTGCTTTTTCACAGAACAAGCTTTAGCATAAATCCTTAGTGTGAGGTTGCTTTTCTCTGGTTCTCTACAGTGAAGGAAACATAAAGGCATGAAAATAGTGGTAAATGACAGTATCAATGGCCTGCAAAGATTTGCCTGATTAATTCAATTGACATCCGTTTCTGAAGCAAGCTGATCATGTAAAGGGCAAAATTCCCTGCTGTGGGCTACAATTTCCCTGATTTCCATAGTTCTCCAGGCTTCCAAGCTGCTCTTTCATTGACCATGATATTTCAGCTTATTCAATAATATAATACAATTGGCTGTGCCAATTAGTGTCAGTGAGAGTTTGTGTTGCCAACAACTAATTGAAAATTATATGGTCCCATACTTCCACATGAAGTGTTTCAGTTCCATGGGTAAATGAAATTAAAAGAATAGAACTTCTGGGGTATTGGCATAATTTGAACTTGTGTACTAGGGCCAGGTGAAATGTGAACAATAAAAATGAAGAGAAATTAAGATTTTTTTTATATCTCATTTTCTATGAAAGGTCTGGTATGACGAGTTCACTAGCTAGAGTCAGCAAAAGAGTTAACTATTCAGAAGCACATTGGGTACAAAAGCCAATGCCATTATGATTCATAACCTTATCTTTTAATTTCTATCATCTATCTATCATCTCTCTATTTATCTATCTCTCTATTGGTATATATATGTATATATATTTATCTCTATAATCTATCTATCTATCTATCTATCTATCTATCTATCTATCTATCTATCTATCTATCTATCTATCAGATATATCTGTCATCTATCTACTACCATGATTCATTTATCTATCATTTATTTATCTATGTGCCTGCCTGCCTATGTGCCATCTATCAACCTATTTATCTAATATCTGTTTTCCTACCTTACATATAGGGTGATATTCCACTTTTTTTTTGGACTGGAGGTATGTGAGAAGGCCCAGAATAATAAGATGATAGAGTTGTCCCTGATTGAAACAGTTTTGAAACGTTTATGGAATTGGAGGGATGAGTAGTTAGATTTGGGTGCAATAAACCCTGGAACCCAAAATTTCAAATTCCCAGAGTTGAAAAGCCAATGTGTTCATATTTCCATATAAAGAAAGTGCTGTTATTTTCCTATGTTTCTGTTGACCACCGTCAACAATATTGTTTTGGTTTTCCTGATAGCAATGGGAATATCAATAAATAAGTTATATACCACTGAGTAGTTTCATACTTTCAGGCCATTGGAATTTAAATTGTGTATGTCAAGAAAACTCAATTCTAGTTTTATTATCTACATTTAAAATAACATGATTTTAGCCGATTATTAAATATACAATTGAAATATTTATGGTTCAAACTCTGATATTTGGTACATTGTTTAAATTTAGTAATTCATTACAAATTCATGAGTCTCAGTAATTTACTTGGAAGAGGGCTTAAAGGCCTGGTTTCATCACACAGACTACTTTCAAACATTCTGGAAAATAAATGAGTTCATGATTTTCATTTTCAAACAATTTTGTGTTTCTAGATTAATTGGATAGATAACGATACAGATATCAGCTTTGTTTTTACTTTATATTTGACTTCATGCTTTGATATCAGGGAATACATTAAAATGATTTTGAATCTCCTTTAAGGCAAAATAAGAATAATCATAGTTACTTTTAAAGGTTTTACAATTATCAAGTAAGATTTCGTATGGAGAACCGTCTTCTTGCATACATATACATATGTGTATAATGTGTAATGAGAGTGATATTATTTTGATAATTATTATTATTTGATTATACATATAGCAATGTAAATATTTAATGGCAACAATGTATTTCTGAGTGGTTCAGGAAATAGATTTATTATTTTTGAAAATGTTTATTTTTGAAAGGAAGCTTATAACTTGCTGGATGTTATTCATTAAACCTACTGTGATTACAAATATATGTGTATAAGTTGGCTCATATCAGCAAAGAAGGTATGATTCAGACATCTGGGGAACAAAATTATTCAATGACTTTATCAAGCTTTGAGTAGTACAAACTAAAATGGCAAGACCTGTCTTCTTTATAATGGCAATATTGTTAGGGGGCAGCACCCCACCCTCTGATTGGATTTGAGCTCCAGTTCTTAGAGGTAATGACTATGCCCAGTTATATAAACCTAGTGTATTTTTTAAGCTATACTTGAGGAAATTTTAGACATAAAAGGGGAGTTTACATTGTTCTTTAAATTGACATAATAGCAAAATGCCTTCCTATTACATTTTTAAAAAAGAACGCCATAATTTTTATTTTTAAATTAAGTATTTGAAAAACAGTTTTTTTTTAATTTTTCCAGTCAAAAAATTACACTTCCTCCCTCCTCCATTCCCCTCCCGCTCCCCCCACCCTCCTCCCTCACCCTCCATCCTTAAAAGAGGGCAGGGTACCCTATCCTGTGGGAAGTCCAAGGCCCTCCTGCCTCCATCCCAGCTTAGGAAGGTGTGCATCCAAATAGACTAGGGTCCCAAAAAGCCAATACATTTTTATACCCAGGGTCTACAGCTTCTTTCAGACTTAATCAGAGAAACTTTTCTTTCCAGTAAGTGGTGGTGAATCTCTTTAGAAGGCCCATGTCTTCTAAATATTGTGAATATAAGTTGTGGGTAGTTGAGAGTTCATCCCCAGAGAAAATATTTATGTCACTATCGGTACATTGAAGAAAACAGAATAGAACAATTCAAAGTCTTAATGATAGAAAGAAATGCAGCAGAATTTAATGTTCTAGGCAAAGCATAAGTATTGCAATCATGGAATCATTGCATCTATCATGATTTTCTCTGGACTGTTATACTATCAACCTTTACATAAAGCATTTACTGATAGGTTGTATATCTGGATCCATGAATCCTACTGATGAACTTTTGAGTGCAAAGAGAATCTGAGAGATGAGGAGTCATTGCTTATAGTTGAACACCCATTATGGACCCCAACAAGTTCCAATGGATAGCCACAAACTCACAGATAATCAGGGTTAAACTCAATGGGCAACAAAATAATCAGAACATTAAAAAGCTATTTTCAGAGCAATGAAGAGCTCTATAGGACAAAAAGGCAGTTAAAACATGGTAGGGAACCACACACAGGTGGGAATCAGAAACACTCCATACCAAATAACAAACAGCAGCCACAATATCCTAAGATTCAGAGGGACCAACAGAAACCAAGGCACGGTTCTCCCACCAAAAAAAACAAAACCAAATATCAACACCTATAACCACCTCAATTATACCAACCTGAAATGCCTAGGCATCATGCAAAAACAAAATCAATAGCATCTAAGACAAAGTGCCTCCATGAAAGCACAGTAGTACTACTACAGTAGGCTCTGAGAAATGCAATATAGGAACAACACAAGACAAAGTTTTCAAAATACCTATTATGAATAGGTTCAAGGATCTTAAACATGATATGAATAAGTCACATAATTAAATCTGATGGCACAAACAGTGAAACAAATATTGAAAACAATTCATGAATTGAAAGTAGAATTTAACTAAGAGATACAGTTACTAAAGAAAACAAAAACTGAGAAAAAACCTGGAAATTAAAAATTGAGGATATTGAACAAAACTCTCATGCATTGAAGGTATTATTGAAGAAATGGATACCTCAGAAAAAATACTAAATCTAGAAATATTCAGCAAAAGAATATCCACGAAATCTATGAAAGGTCAAATCTACAAATAATAGAAATAGAGGAAGAAACGAGAAAAAATAACATTGAAAAATTTTCAACAAATTCATATAAGAAAATTTTTCTAAATTAAACAAGGAAGTCTCTATCAAAATACAAAAAAAAACCATACAGAACACTAAATAGATAGAAACACAAAAACAATGTCTTATAATACATAATAATTAACACAATAAACATACAGAACAAAGAAACAAAATTAAAAGCTGCAGGGGAAAAAGATCAACTAACATATAAAGGCAAAGTCATTAGAATCACACCTGATTTTTCAGTGGAAACTCTAAAACCCAGAAAAGACTGAGTGGATGTTCTACAATCTCTAAGAGAACACAGATGCTGCACTACTATTCCCAACAATAATATGAATCACAATAAAAAGCAAAATTAATCTACAAATTTAGCCATACAGAAGGCAAAAGAAGGAAAACTTCCACCAAAATGAGGTTAACAATACCCAAGAAAACACAAGGGATATATAATCCTATACTGACAAATCAAAAGAGAGGTAAAAATTATAATACAACAAAATAACAGGAAACAGCAAACTCACTGAAAACTCTCAACATCAATGCTCTCACTTCCCCAATAAAATCCAAAAACTAAGAGAATGGATGCAAAAGCAGAATCCATTCTTCTGCTGAATTCAATAAATACAGCTTGAGACCAAAGAGAGTCATAATCTCAGTATAAAAAGGATAGAAAAAGATATTCCAAGTAAATGAACACCAGAAACATGCTAGAGATTTTTTCAGTATTATATCTGATAAAATAGACTTAAAACTTAAACTAATCACAAAAGATACAGAAGGATGTTACACACTCATCAATGACAAAATCCACCAAAAGGACATTGTAATTCTCAACATCTATGCAACAAACACAGGGACACCCAAGTTCATAAAATAAATACTACTACACTTAAATCACATATTGTCCTAACCCTGATAGTCGGTGACTTTAAGACCCCATCCTCACCAATATGTTGTTCAATAATTCTTTTATATACGGTGTGAATATATGTCACTAAGACTGGTTTAGTAAACAAGATGACTGGTCAAAAGCTTAACAGGGTAAAGTCTTAGGTGGGAAATTCAAAACTGAGAATGATGTGATGAGGAAAGGGGAGTCAGAGGAGTCACCAGTCAGACACAGAAGGAGCAGGAGATAGTCATGTCATTTTAAAGAACACACTGCCATATGGCAAAGCATGAATAGAAATACGGGTTAATTTAAAATTAAGAATTAACTAGTGACAAGCCTGAGCTATTGGCCAAGCATTTATGATTTATATTCGGCCTTTAGTCAGTTATTTGGGACCGGGTGGTCTTGACCGGAAACATCCATTTACACCAGTAGACATGTCACACAATCAAAAATCAAACAGGAAATGCTGGAGGTAAAAAAAAAAACACAACACCAAAAAAAAAAAAAAACCCATGACACATCGAAAGCACCTAATAGATATTTACAGACTGTTTCACCCAAATATAAAGTAGCACAACTTCCTCATCATTTCAAGGGATTTTCTCCAAAATCAGCCATGTATGCAGATGCAAAGAAATCTCAATAGATGGAAGAAAATTGAAATAACAGCCTGAATCCTATTCCTACCAAGAATTAAAACTGGCTATCAAAAACAAAGGAAGTTTACAAAGTTATAGAAACTGAACTCACTGCTGAATGGAAAATAGGTATATACAGAAATTAAGAATGCTATAAAGACAGTGGGCCCTTTGTTTTTCTCAGCTACATGGCTAGCTTACACCTGAAATAATCACACAGAAACTATATTAATTAAATTACTGCTTGGCCCATTATCTCTAGCCTCCTATGGCTAACTCTCACATATTAGTTTAACCCATTTCTATTAATCAATGGCCACATGACAGTGGCTTACTGGGAAAGATTCAGCACGCCTGTCTCTGATGGCTCCATGGTGGCTCTTACTCTACCCTTCTTCCCAGGATTCAGGTCTGTCTTCTCCACCTACCTAAGTTCTGCCCTATCAGGCCCAAAGCAGTTTCTTTATTCCTTAACCAATGAAAGCAACACATTAACAGAAGAACCTCCTACACCATAAGAAGGAAATAAAAACCTTTGTAGAATTGAATATAAATGAATATACAACATATCCAAACCTATGGGTCATAATTAAGGCATGTATACAGGGCAAGTTCATAGTTGTAAGTGCCCAGAAAATAAAATGGAGAGATCTCACATTTGCCACTTAACAGCACACATCAAACCTTTAGAAAATAAA
>PVIU01022514.1:0-29205 GCA_004026605.1 Ondatra zibethicus
GTTCCCTTCTTACCAGGTGTTGCAACTGCTTTGGCTGGTGTAACTGCCTTCTTGGCTGGTGTGGCTGCTGCCTTTTTACCTGGGGTAACAGCAGCTTTCTTAGCTGGTGTGGGAACTGCAACCTTTTTTGTTTGTGAAACAACTACCTTCTTTGCTGGAGTTGTAGCCTTCTTGCCTTTTTTCTGAGGGATGACAACCTTAAATGCAAACATATCATTAGCATTTTCCTATATCCAATGCTATGTTAATATATTGCCACTAACTTTGAGTTCAAGAACACTGGCATTAGTGTTAAGTCCTGGAGTCAAACGACTACAGATATGGCACGGCAGTTCAGAGTTCTTGTTACTCTAGCAGAGGACTCAAGATCGGTTCTCAGCATCCACATGATGGCTCTAAATCCAATAGCATTCTTCTATGCCGAGGGCACTAGGCATGCTTAGTACAATTACACACAAACTAACAGGAAAATAAATCTTAAACCCTGGAGTCAGGGTACATGGCTTTCTATATGCTCATAGTTGCAGATGCTTATCAGACTAACACCCAAGTTTATGAAACCCTCACAAACAAGACTGGCTTTTAATATCACCCCTACACCTCAGCCTAACTACTACAGCTACAAAGAAATATTTTACTTTCATTTAAAAAAGCAAAGTTCCACCCAAACCACACTGTTAATTACTAGTATACCTCTTCTAAACAAGAAATCTGAGCATGATCATTATACAGCCCCAACTTAACTGAAATTCAAGAATATCCCCACTTCTGCCTCCTGAATGATGGGATTAAATTACCATGTCTTTAAATGAACCAACAAGTAGGAGTGCTAAAGAGTACCAGATCTATCAAACTGGTAGCACACCACCCGTATCAGATGTATTTTAAACATTCATTGGCTTTATATAGTGTACACAAATAGGCTGAAACTTAGTGTGTGGGGACAGAACTTAAAAACATTCATGATGGAATAGTGGCAATGATAAATCTTGCTTGGATAAGAATTAAAAGATTACACTCACATCTCAAGTGTTCAGTTTAGTTCCTTGAAACACAGGAAAAAATAAACCCATACACATAGGAATAAGACAAACATGGTGCCACCTGAACTATGAGACCCTGGGCTTCTTAATAAATTTTCTGTCACAAGCTGCGTCCAGTGTATAACGACTTTATTCAGGAGAATCTGAGGTCAGCCTGGTCTACATACTGAGTTCTAGAACTGCCAGGGTTCTGGGAGACCCTGATTCAAAACAAAAATGGGAATTTTGTGTCATAATGTCCTTCCAAAATGCATGAAGCCATGTGATTGTAGTCCGAAGAAAAATAAGCTGGATAAATCCTGTCTTCTAAAAAAGAAGGGAAAATAACCCCACGAATCTGTTAGGAAATCTATTCATTACAGCACATGAAACCTGACTAGTGAAATGGACATCCTTCCCAGATCATCTATTTAAATACTCAAATGATCATCAATGGCAATAAAGTACTTGTTACTCAAGCACTAACTACATACTACAATACTGCATTTCTGATAAACATTCAATTCCATCGGTTTCATTGCTGCATCTTAAGCTTATCCACCTGCCTCTGCCTCCCGTGTGCTGGAATTAAGGCACAGCCCATCGTATCTTAAGCAGTTAATATGATTTTTCAATTAGCTGTATACCTCCTCTTCTCCACTGCTGTCATCTTCTTCATCTTCTGACATTTCTTCATCCTCACTATCTTCTTCCACTTCCTTTGGGGGAGGAGCCATTTTCTTGGATTCACCGTGGATTTTGCCGGCCTACACAAATGCACACAAAATCATGCCTCTGCCCCATTTTGGGCTTTGCCATTTTCTTTCTTAATGCCCACTGTCTCTATTGGCAATGTATGACTATTTCATAGCATACTTTGCTCAGAACCACGTATAATTTCTTTCCTTTTCAGATAACTGAAATCTCTACCATTAGCTACCAACGCGTTTTAAATGTCTGCTTACTAGTCCTTGCCTTTCATGTTCTAGCACCTTCCCCTGAATTCGCCTTAGAGATAGCCCTCTCCATTATTTGCTGGGGCAGGGTGTATCTTCCAAGTCCCTTTTTAGAAGGAGCACCTCTCCAACAGATCTACTTCCGACTTTCTCGTGCTGGAGGCGGGCCACGTGGGGGGACCAAGCAGGCCACCACGCGCTCCCTCTGGAGTCCACCACGTGCTGGTCGGCCAGTCAAGGACAGATCGGGGATGGCTAGGTTCCCCACCTAGGACAATCCCCCCCCATCCCCTTACCATTGTACCGGCACACCCTGACCCCGAGACGCGCGACACACGCGGAGCGCCAAAACCCACGTGGCGGGCCGCGCACCGGAGCACGTGCGCCAGGAGGCGGGGCCCAGCGAGCGCCGGTCGCACGAGTTTGGTCCCATCTCCACCCGGCGGGCCCGGCGCCTCCGAATCTCAGTCGTCCCCCGCCGCCCCCGCGACACACACGCGGCGACCCCGGGCACACTCCACAGCCACCTACCGGAACCCGCCTCGGCCCTTCTCACCATCAAGTCAAGAGGCCAAACGCCGCGAGACCTCCCGCTAGTCGCGCGAGACTTCCCCCCAGCATGGCGCCCTCGAACGCGCCCGGGATTGCGCGCAGGCCCTCCTCCCCTCCGCGGTGCGCGCGCGCGCGCCCCTTAGGCAGCAGGCCTAGCCGCCCGTGTCCGCGCGCGCAGGGCCTCTCACCTTTGCGAGCTTCACCATGGTGGCGGATGACGGCGGTGGCGCGTGCGGCGAAGTGAGCAGCTCAGAAGAGCCCGGGAGAACCGACGCGAACTCGACGGCAGCGGCGGGCACTGAAGACACTGGAGCACGTACGAGTCACTGCCAGCTACAGCTAGCGTCTGAGGCAAAAGACTGAGCCTGCCCAGTAATCGCCTCTGGAAAAGCGACGACGGTGTCCTCGTGACCCCGCCTCCGCCAACCAGATCCCGCGTCCGTTCCCCGAGCCAACCGCGAGCCTTTAAGCCAGACCGGAGTGGGGCGGGACTATGGCGTCGGTGGGCGGGGCTTGGGCGGGCGGGGCCTGACGGCAGCGCCCCGAGGGCGGAACTTATTTTTCGCTAGGCGGACGTTGACTGGTTGGCGTGCGGGTCCGTTCAGCGTTCTTTAGCGGTCCGCTCTCGCCGCGCCTGCGCCGTGGGACGCGCGAGTTTGGCGCTGCTTGCGTGAGGGATGTGGGGGTGGCGGCATGGGCAGGATGCTCTCATGTGCTCTAACGCTACATGCGCCCCTAGGCTCGCGTGGCCGGGGGGGGGGGGGGTTCCGTGGGGATTTCCCCCGGGCCGCGGAAAGCCAGCGACCCACGGTGGACGTCGCTGCGGCCTAAAGTGTTCGTCGTGCGTCCCTGCCGAGGAGCCGGAGAGCGCCGGAAGTCCAGGGCCTAGAACCCACCTGGGCCAGCTCGCAGCCCTGGGCCTACCCTCAGTGGAGCCGGGCACAACCCCTTGGCTATAGTGGTGTGCCTAGGGCCACCGTTCTCCTGAGCTCCTAATAAAGGCTGTGTGTGTGTGTGTGTGTGTGTGTGTGCGCGCGCTCGGGCGCCCGTGTATGTGCAGTGCACAAACAGCTCAATGTCTAACCTCGCGCGGTAGGTTTACCTCCTATCGGGACAGCCTCGGAGAGGTCACTTCCTGGCGTGTGGTGGACGGCCTGCGACCACTCACGGGTTCCCCCGATGGCGGGGAGGACAGTTCTCTTGGGTTGCTTAAGTGGATTGCCCCATGTGTGGGACCTTGGTTCCAAGCGTGGCCTACTGGAGTGTTTCTAGTCTAGGGTGTTTTCTGGACATCTAAAACCTAACTTGCTACAGAGTCAGGGTTCCATCATCTGACAATCTTGGTAGAAAATCACTGTGGAGATTTTGTCCGGGGTGTTGAAGCAGGCTCTCACTGTTTGCTCTTGCTGTCCTGGAGCTCACTGTGAAGACAGGCTAACCTCGACCTGCCTCACGTGTGCTGGGGCTAAATGAATGGCCACCACGCCTCGGGAGATTTTAATGCAAGCGGGTTGTGTTGAGTCTCAGGCTTTCTTTCTGAACACAGACCTTTGGAGATAAGTAAGAATAGTTATTAGGTGATAACTAATATCTTACCAAGGCTTTCTCAACTCCACACTAGTGTTCTATGGTCAGGGCATGGGGTGGAGACCAGCGCTGTGGTATGGGGGCTTTGTCTTTAAAGAGAGACCGGTGACAAGGGTCACTAAGCATTGCTGATCGGATGAAAAGGGATGCTGACAAGTTTGGGAGCCAAGGAGGACCACAAAGCCACCGTAAGCGTTGACGCTTACAGCCCTGCTCCAGGGAAAGGTTTTGCTGTGATCCAGCTAGATGAAACAAGGTCTCACCCAGACCTCGGTCAAGAGATTTATTGGGAGGGAAGAATCCAGGAGGGTGGCTGCCTCTGCCATAGTGAGAAAAAGCTCTCAGCTGAACAGGTACAGGGCTTCTTAGGGGCGGTGTTTTTTTCAGGGTGGAAATTAGTCGGATTTCAGTCCCTGAGCTTGGCTGGATTTTGTGCTCAGGAACTGATTGGTTTTCATGCTGAGTTCGTGAGGGGCAGAGTGTGTTTCTTTTACTCTGGTTTCAGGGCCAAGGTAGGTTTCTTTCACTGGCCCTTTTATCTAGAGCTAGATGGTATGGAGCCAAGAGAGACTCCTGGGTAGAGGGAGGGGAAGAATGGTGTGAGCCAAGACCCTAGATATTTCCAAGCAGAACAGGCTAAAGTCACTTGGGAGGATACAGATGAGTCCTGAGTGTGAAATGATAGATCCCAGCAACAATGGCATGGCGCCTCTTTTTTGATCTGTATGGGGTCTTCCTCAGCCCTCTAGTGTAGTGCCACTAGGAGACTCACTAAGTTACATGCAGGTATTATCACTTATTAGTATTTTTCTTGGCCATTTATTGTTAACTTGCCTCTTCCCCATACAGAACACAAACTCTTGTCTGCTATATTCCTGGTGCCTAAAGTATTGCCTGGTACATCATAGTGTTGAAAATTACTTGCTAACTGTAGTTATGGATATAACTTAGTGGTTGGCGCACACAAAGCCCTAACACCACAAAAGGAAATGTGAACTTAGGAACACATATTTTTTTTGGGAGGGGGAGACTCAGGACAGGTTTTTTTCTGTACATTTGGAGCCTGTTCTGGAACTTACCCTGTAGACCAGGCTGGCCTCGAACTCACAGAGATCCACCTATCTCTGCTTCGCAAATGCTGGGATTAAAGGCAAGCACCACCACCGCACGTCAAGAATACAAGTTTTGGGCTGGAGAGATGGCTCAGAGGTTAAGAGCACTGGCTACACTTCCAAAGGTCCTGAGTTCAATTTCCAGCAACCACATGGTGGCTCACAACCATCTATAATAAAAATATGGTGCCCTCTTCTGGCCTGCAGGGACATATCCAGGCAGACTACTGTATACTTAATAAATAAATAAATCTTTAAAAAAAAATACAAGTATTTAAGGGAGGCCGCAGCAGCAGGGACAGTTAATAGTTTGGTGTCAAACGGTGTTAACTGCGGAATCAATCTGGGTCAACAACACCTAATACATATGTGATGCTTGCCAAGTACCAGACTCTATTCCAGCTCTTTGGAAATTTTAAATTCAGAAATTTATCCAAAATTGGCTAAAAACATCACTGCTCACAGACATGAGGACAGAGTTAATTTGTCCAGTTGCAGACCTAGTAAGGAGGCAGGACTGGGAGCGGGGCCTCCTGTATCCCAGGCTGTCTTTGAACTTCTGATCCTCTTGCATCTCCTTCCCAAGTGCTAGTATTACAAGTGTATGCTGCCTCTGGTGGTTTTACATGGCTCTGGGGATTGATCTTGGGTTTTTGTTTTGTTTGTTTTTGAGACAGGGTTTCCCTGTAGCTTTTGGAGCCTGTCTTGGACCAGGCTGGCCTTGAACTCAAAGAAATCTGCCTGCCTCTGCCTCCCGAGTGCTGGGCTTAAATTAAAGGTATGTGCCACCACCGCCCGGCTGATCTTGGCTTTGTGTGTACGAGGCAGGCGCCTAACAACTGAGCTACCTCCCCAGCCATCTCTACCTGATTTTTTGAGGGTTTCTGTAATTGAATCTCGCCTTTTATAGACTGGCTAGTAGAGGCCAGGGATCCCCGTGTCTGCTCCCTCCACCCACGACCACCCTGGTGCTAGGGCCACAGGGATGTGCCAGCCCATGCTTCTGACAGGGGTTTTGGGGTCTGAACTTGAGCCTTCATGTTTCTGCAGCAAGCACTTCATCCACTGAGTGAGAGGACTGAAGTCAAGACCAAAAGGTAGAAGAATGACGTTTCTAGGTCAGTTTCCCCACATTAAAGGCCCTGCCATTTGTTTACTGTGCTTATCTTGCTTAGTTCCAGTGTCTGATAGCATGTCTCAGCATTTTTTTTCTTTTTGAGATGGCCTTGTTAGGTAGCCCAGGTTAGCCTGGAAATTGGGTTTCTGGCCTTGTTAGGTAGGCCAGGTTGGCCTGGAAATTGGGTTTCTGCCTCTGTCTTCTGAGCTTTCCGGGTGTGTTTCTCCACACCTGGATTTCAGCAAATGCTAATTGGAAAAATCAGTTATACCACATAAGGTACAAAAGAGTCACTGATGCCTATAAACACAGCATTTGAAAGGCTGCAGCGGGAGAATTACCATGAATTTGAGGCCTGGATTTATAACATGAGTTACTGAGTTCCAGATCAGGCTGAGCTACAAAAATAGACCCTATCTGAATGCATGAATAAATAAGATTCAAAACAACCAATTATGGTGGCATATGTCTGTAATCCCAGTTCTTTTTGAGGATTGCCAGTACAGAGCTAACCTGAGGCCAGGTGGTGGTGCGCACGCCTTGCCTTTAATCCCAGCACTCGGGAGGCAGAGGCAGGCAGATCTCTGAGTTTGAGGCCAGCCTGGTCTACAAGAGCTAGTTCCAGGACATGCTCCAAAGCCACAGAGAAACCCTGTCTCGAAAAACAAAACAAACAAACAGAGCTAACCTGGGCTACACCAAAAAAATAAAAGAATAAAATCCAACCCTGCCCCATCCTTCCAGTTTCTTGGACTAAATAGCAGGCATGGTAGTACCACCCGTTGGTGTGCAGGGGACTACAGAAGACACCAATTTTGTTTTGAGGACACATGAGCCCTGGGAGGAAATGATAGAGAGCCTGTTGTAAAGGAGCCAATAGTTGACCAGAGAATTGAGGGGGCAGGTGTATGTGAGAAAAGGTCTTTTTTTATTGTTGTTGTTTGTTCCTTTCAGACTGGCTTATGCCGTAGTCTAGCCTGGTCTAGAACTGACTTCCCAGTGTGGCCTTGAGCTGATCCTCCTGCCACAGCCTCCCTAATACAGTGATTACATAGATGAACCACCAGGCCTTACTTAAGTAAGGAAGAAATCTTGGATAAAGAACCACTTCCTGGACAAGAGCAGCTAGGAAACAAAGATATGGATGGATTTCTTGTAGCTGTGTAAATAAATACCCACATGTAAGTTGTGGAGGGCAGCACCTCTCGTTGACTAGTCCAGTGCCTGATTAGTGAGTGGAGCATGGGTATGAATTAAGGATAGCCCTGTCTGCTGGTGTCTTGGGAGAGTAAGCTGTCCTAGAAAGAAAGGAAAGGAAAGGAAATTCGGGTGGGTAGTAGGCACGGAGAGGCAGGAAAAGAGGGATTCTCTCTCTCTCTCTTGGTTTGTTGTTGTTGTTCGGTTGTTTGGTTGGTTGGTTTTTTGAGACAGAGTTTCTCCGCGTAGCTTTGGAGCCTGTCCTGGAACTCACTCTGTAGACCAGGCTGGCCTTGAACTCACAGACATCTGCCTGTCTCTACCTCAGTGTTGGGACTGAAAGCATGTGTCACCACCGCCAGCTGAGGGATGCTCTCTTAAACTCCATAGGATTGGCCAGTGCAGTGATGTGTACCTTTAATCTTTGCAATTGGGTATCTTTGGGAGTTTGAGGCTGGTCTGGTCTACATAATGAATTCCAGGACAGGCAGAGCAGCATAGGCCCTGTCCTAAAAACAAATAGCTTGCCAAGAAAGCATCAGAGTTGGCCATATAATTATAGTTCATGAAATTTTATCCATCTGTATACATGACCTTGAACCTCCATGATTTCCATCTATTAAATGAAGGCAGTAATTACTATTCCTTTGCAAGGGAATGCCTAAGTACTAACACTAAGATAAATCTGGTCCACATGTGCTAGGGTTTTAACTTCCAGGTCTAAGATCATGGAAAGGAAACAGAAGGAAGCTGCCTAAATGCCTAGAAACTGGAAGAAGGCTCTGTCCCTCCTCCCCAATCTGTAACCAGGACCACGAGACCTACCATGATAGAATAGGTGAAGGCAGTTAGTTTATTTATTTTCCTTATAATTTATTTATTTTTATTTTGTGTGCATTGGCATTTTGCCTGCATGCATGTCTGTGTGAGGGTATCAGATCTTGAAGTTATACTATGTGCATTGTTCTGAATTCTCCTGTTTTTTATTAACTACGTCTCATAATCCCTCCTATATCTGCTGCTATATTAATAGTTACAGGCTCTTTCTATATCTGCTGCTATATTAATAGTTACAGGCTCTTCCTTATGTAGAAAGGTCATTTACTTAACCAGTTGCTGTTCTTAAACATTGCAGGGAGAGCTGTGTTTAACTATTATTACAAACTAGTAAATAGCCAGATGGTGGTGCACACCTTTAATCCCAGCACTTGGAGACAGAAGCAAGTGAATCTCTGTGAGTTCAAGGCCAGCCTGATCTACAAAGCGAGTTTCAGGACTGGCTCCATAGCTATTGAGAAACACTATCTTGAAAAACCAAAAAAAGCCAGGTGGCCAGGTGGTGGTGGCTTACACCTTTAATCCCAGCACTTGGGAGGCAGAGACAGGCAGATCTCTATGAGTTACGAGGCCAACCTGGTCTACAGAGCGAGTTTCAGAACAGCCAGGACTGTTACACAGAGAAACCCTATCTCAAAGCCAAAACAAAACAAAAATCTATCAGACTAGCAAGTAATCCTTTTATGCACTGTGTCTTACACATGTACAAATACACATCTGGACAATCTTACTAAAGCAGCTGGATCAAGGGTCCAGCCTTTTACATTCTGACAGGTGCTCTCACATGCAGAGCCTGGAGACAGTTCCAAGCTTTGGCGCTCTCTCAATCTCTCTCCCTCTCTCTCCTCTCTCCTGTTACTCTTGTCCCCAGGGACCAGTCCCTGTCCCCTTCTTTGCCCCCTTTACTGCCCCTTCTCTCTCCTCTTCCAATAAGCCTCCAATGTGAGTCCTGTTGCATGGTGTGACTCCTTTCTGCCGTTTTTTTTTAAAATTGCAATATTGGTTTCCTGACCGGGAAAGGTTCTCCTGGCACTTCCTCCTGCCAGCAGGCAGTTTGAGGCACGCTGGAACCCTGGAATGGGTCCACATATGACAACTTTGCTTCTCTGGGATGGCTGGGTCCCTTCATCCAGCACTGGCATGATTGGTGAGCCACTTCCTCTTCTCCACCTCTGGCTATTTCCCATGAGTGAAGACTCATCTCTAAGCGTGATTTCTCACCTTTTGGTTCATTAAGCCCTGGTACCAGGCAACCACAGCTCTCTTGGGCTCAGAGCCCTAGGTCCCCCTGCACTTTGCATGATGACTCACTGGTCCCTCAGGTCCTTCTGGCTTTGCCCTTCAGCCCCTTGCTCCTTGAGTGACAACTCTGGGCAGCTTGTGCCTTTTTTTCTCTCTTGATAAAAGCCATTGGATCTTGTTCTGCTTCACTCATGGGGAATAAGCCTACCAAAATCCGCTTCCTGGCACTTTATATCCTGATATTTTATGGAACCTTTGCAACATTCTGCCAGGGATTATGATAGATGATGAAAAGAGGTATCACCCCTTCACCTTTTCACTCTCCTGCTTTCCCCTTCCCCAATAAACCTCTTACATTAACTCTGTTATGTGCAGCATGTTTGCTTAGTGACAGAATCTACCAAAATGTAATCACTACCCAGCTGCTCCACCCTCAACAGATCTGTTCTCTTCCACCTGCAACAACCTGCTTTCGCATTCACTGGTGGCTTCATCTTCTATTCAGTATTGACAACTGGGTCTCTTGCATGGCTACCCACCTCTGACCACTCCCCTGGATGTGAGATTTCATTTCTCAACCACAGTCCTCTCCTAGACTTCTGGCTTTTCTTGAAGTACTGGTGCCAGGTGACTGTGTCTCTCTTGGGCTCAGAGCCCTTGGCCCCTGCTCTGTGTTTGATGAATCTCTGAGCAGCCTGTACTGTCTCAAAATCGACCCTCTCTGAATTCCTGGGACACTAGGAATTGCAGCCCCTTGGGTCTTCTCTGCCTCGCTCATGGGAACTGTGTCATCCTTTATACCTCCTCGATCCCATTGGATGGTTTTGGAAACCCACTGACCATTCCTAACCAGCTATTGTTGCAGGACTACCAGCTGTTGGCCATAGAGCTAGAGGTTCAAGACTACCAAACATGTCTGGGTGGTGAGACCCAGCAGCACCCCAGAGGTACTAACTCTACAATGACTGCCCTCAGCAATCAACCACCTGTGTTTCCTGGTTGATTGGATAGAAGGAGGGTGTCTGGGTGATGCTGTGCTGATGGAAAAGGATCGGGTGCTTTAAGCCCTAGGGAGTCGACTTGGATCCACCTCTAACAGCATTTTACCAGGTCTGAGCGGAGCCTGATGGTTCCACAGGGCCTGGACAATGAAGAGAAACAGCCAGCTACTCCAGACATGGCCAGCACCCCAGCTTTCTCATGTTCCCCAAAGATGAACGACATCCCCCAGATCAGCAGGAAGTAGTCTTGAGAATGCAGCGTCCTCATCCCTGCCTCACCTGCTCCACCTTTCTCACTCCTCACATTTTTACAATAAACAAAAGGGAGGAGTGTTACTATTCAGGCATTTATACTGGCCTGCCCTGGGGTTCCTGGCAGGATACATGCTCAGCTGCAGCTACTAAGAACCACCTATGCACCTTGCCCACCTCCCATCTCTCTTTCTGGTTCTCTCTCTCCCATTACTCCTGTCCCCAGGGACCAGTCTCTGTCCTGCCCCTTCTCTCTCTTCCAATAAACCTGTGTGAGCCCTATTGCATGGTGTGGCTCCTTCCCACTGTTTTTGAAATTACAACAACTAACTCAGGAGTGTGATCAGTCTCTGATACCAGGTCAGATGCTCCAAAGGCACTACTCTGAATGGCTAGCCACAGTCACCTCCAAATTTGCATAACCCTAGCCCAACTCTGCCCAGTCCCTGCTGACATGTACTGAACTGCTGGCTGTCCACTGTTCCCACTCAGGGACCTAGCAACCCACTGGATGAAGTCTGGCGGATTTGAGGAAAAGAATCCACAAATCCCAGATAGAGACCTCTAGGAATGGATTGTCTCCGGTTCCAACCAAATAAGAAGGTCATATCAAATATTTAAAACAAGTTTCACACAGGAAACTGTTTACATGAGTGACAGGATCACTGAGAAGACTAAGTAGCTGCTGCCCTTTCCCCCAGGTTCTTCCCATTGAAAGTAGAGCCATAATAAAGGAAAGGTGCCTAACTGGCTCTAAGGAGATGGGGCTTTACCCTGTCTTCTGAGTGCCAGGTCTCCATCCAGCCAAGCCTGGAGAGCACCTGACTAAGGAAGGCTGTAGTGAGTTCACAACCAACCTGAGCACAGCCTGGGATGCCTGCTGTAAACGGCTGAGTTCCCACTTGGCTTGCTCTGAGGCCTTTCTCTGCCATGCAGGGTTTTAGCCAGATGCCCACATCATAAGCTCCACTGCCAGGCTGTTGCATTTTGAATGCAGTCGGCCCCCATAACCTCATAGGGAGTGGCACTATTAGGAGATGTGGCTTTGTTGGAAGAAGTGTGTCACGATGGGGGCTGGCTTTGAGGTTTCCATATACTCAGGATATCACCCAGTCAGTTCAAATTCCAGAGCCTGCAAGATGTAGGATGCTCAGCTCCTCTAGTACCATGTCTGTCCACATGCTGCCATGCTCCCCAACATGTTGATAATGGACTAAACACCTGAAACTGTAAGCAAGCCACCCTCAATTAGATGTTTTCTTGATAAGAGTTGCCGTGGTCATGGTGTCTCTTCACAGCAATAGTAAACTCTAAGACACAGGCTTTTCTTGGTACTTTAACCCATCTGATTAAAAAATTATTGCCAATGGTGGTGGCACATGCCTTTAATCTCAACACTTGGGAAACAGAGCTAGGCAGGTCTCTGAGGTCAAGGCCAGCTTGGTCTACAGAGTGAGTCCAGGACGACAGAGAGAAATCTTGTCTTAAAAAAAAAACCAAAGATTATTAATATTACCTATGTAGTTTTGTTTTGAGATAGGCTCTCATCTATACAGACCATGCTGACTTCAAACTCCTGCTCCTCCTGCCTCCACTTATGAACGCCGTGACCGTGGTGTGTATCACTATACATTTATGCTTTGTGTGATAGTTTGAATAAAATCACCCCATAGGCTCACAGGGAATGACCTTGTTGGAGTAGTGTGGCTTTATTGGAGTGGGTGTGTCACTAGGGGTTAGGCTTTTCGGTCTTAGATGCTCAAGCCTGGCCAGTGTGTCATAGTCTCTTCCTGCTGCCTTAGAATCAAGATGTAAAACTCTCAGCTCCCCCAGAACCATGTTTTTCTTTATAAGAGTTACTGTGGTAGCAGGGTGGTAGTGGTGCACACCCTTAATCCCAGCCCTGGGGAGGCAGAGGCAGGCAGATCTCTGTGAGTTTGAGGCCAGCCTGGTCTGGAGAGTGAGTCCCAGGACAGCCAGGGTTGTTTACACAGAGAAATCCTGCCTTGGGGGGAAAAAAAGAGTTGCCGTGGTCATGGTGGCTGTCTGCTCCCAGCCATAGAAGCCTAACTAAGATATTTTGTTTTCAAGGTTTTTATTTTGGGCCACATCTCTAGCTCCACCCTTTTTTTCTCTTTTTTTTTTAAGGCAAGGTCTAACTGTAGTCTAGGTTGTCCTGGAACACTCAAATCCATGGCAATCCTCCTGCCTCAGCCTTCTAAGTACCAGAACTACTGGCTTGAGCTACCACACCCCACAAGCCATGCTTGCTTTATGTGAGGCAGCCTGTTCATGCTTTTTGACCCAGAGTAAGAATCAGCATAGCCCCCACCTTCCTTGAGTCTCCCTGAGGCAGCCCAAGAGCAGATCACCAGCTACCTTGATAGCAGTGCTATAGCAGCCCCAGCCAAAGGCCTGGACGGGCTTCCTGGCCTTCTGACTCCTTTATTCCCCACCCAGTGGCTGTTCCAAGCCTTCTCCCCCTCCGAGCCATTCACTTCTGTCCTGTCAATTGCCAACCTTATTTTACTTGACAGGGAAGGGCAGACTTCCCGGAGATGCTCCCACCCCAATGTCCCAGAGAAGTCAGAATTGTCCCCTACAACACACTTCCTGTGGGTGGTCTCAGTCTGTTGATCACAGTCACCTGCTGTGCTAGAGTCTCCTTCCTTTCTGTCATCCTGCCAAGGAGCTAGCTCCTGGGGACTTAAAAACAAACTCATGTTTATGTTTTGGTAGCCTTGAACTTGAGATCCTCCTGCCTCAGTCTCTAGAATGCTGAGATTATAGGCATGTGTAACACCAAACTCCTCCACTATCCTTGTTGCTGGCCTGAAGGGCAGTTTGTAAATCTCTCCTCATCATTGTGCAACTCTTAGAGTTGAAAGCTGCCAAGTGGGTGCTAGGAATCGAACCCTGGCCCTCTGGAAGTCAATGCTCTTCATTGCTGAGCCATCTCTCCGGCCTCCTTCTTCAACATTCTTTCTCTTGGTAAAATCATGATAGTCCCCATATGTTGCCCTCTGCTTGGGTTTCCTTTTCATTGTTATTTTTCGTTTCTCCCTCTTGGCAATACTGGGGATTGAACCTAGGGTCTCATGCATTCAAGGCAAGCATTTTTTCCATTAAACTCTAATCCCAGCTCTTCTCTCTAGGGACAGTTTCTCTGGGGACAGCTGAAGCTCCTTCACAGTGGCTCCAATTCCATCTGATGGTGTCACAGTAGCTCCTTTCTTCCTGAGCTCCAGACTCTGAGCAGCCCACCAGACATCTCCCTCCACGTTCAGCATCTGGCCCTTAAAGAGTCCAAGAATAAGAATATAGAAATGTAGATTCCATAAGTAAGAATGTAGAAATAAAAAAAAATATATAAAGTTGTAAGCCTAGGAGAATGAGAGCAGACTGTCAGCAGCTTTCTCAGCAGTTTATGGATTAACTATTAACAGTGGGTTACTTTGTTTTACAACAAATAGCTCTGCCTGCAAGACTGAAGTGCCCTCTGCAAACTGAGGGTCAGCTCTGCAAACCCAGCCACCTGTGATCAACAATGGATTTTTTTTTTTTTTTAGGTTTTTAGGTTTTTCAAGACAGGGTTTCTCTGTGGCTTTGGAGCCTGTCCTGGAACTAGGTCTTGTAGACCATGCTGGCCTCGAACTCACAGAAATACGCCTGCCTCTGCTCCCGAGTGCTGGGATTAAAGGCGTGCGCCAACACCACCTGGCTCTGAGTTAACTTTTAAATGATGAGGTGTACCTGACTTTTTGGTTGTGCATTTTCCCATGCCCTTCTCTGCTATGTGAAACTGGCAGTATCAGGGGAAGTGCAGAGCTTTGATAAACACAACCAGGGAGTGCCAGGGGAAAATAATGGACTAAATACAAACACTAGTATAACTGAAAAACTCTGTTAATGGAAATTGTAGAGGACAATTTGTATCTGGGTTTTACCTCGAAGCTGTAAAAACTCCTTTGTTATTGCCTAATGCTTGTTGCTTCTTGCTATAAAAAGGGAGAGTTTGGAAACTGTCCTTTGTCCATCTCTGGCTGTGGTCTCAGGTAGCTGATAAGCTTTTTATGCCCCATGGAGATTTGTTTTTCTTTAATTTTTTGATTTTTTTTGCAAATGAAAACCATTATTAAGAATTTTACATGTTTCCAGGAGTGATGGCACAGGCCTTTAATCCCAGCACTCAGGATGCAGAGGCAAGTGGATCTCTATGAGTTCAAGGCCAGCCTGGTCTACAGAGTAAGTTCCAGGATAGCCAAGGCTATACAGAGAAACCCTGTCTCAATAAAAAAAAAAAGAAAGAGAGAAAAAGAAAAAAGAAAGAAAGAAAAGAACACAATTTTACATGTGCTGGAACCTGAAGAGATTTCTCAGTGGTTAAGAGCACTTGTTCTTATAGAAGACCTGGGTTCACTTCCCAGCACCCACATGGTAGCTCATAACTGTCCTTAGCTCCAGTTACAGGAAATTTGATGCCCCTTCTGGCCTCCACAGACTCTTGCATGTGTATGATACACATACATACACTCAGACACACACACATAAAATTAAATAAATCAACATTTTAAAAAATATTTTTAATTTTATATGCATTGCTGTTTTGCCTGCATGAGTGTCTGGGGGAGGGTGTTGGGTCCCCTGGAACTGGAGTTATACACAGTTGTAAGTTGCCATGTGGGTGCTGCGAATTGAACCTATGTCCTCTGGTAGAGCAGTCAGTGCTCTTAAATGCTGAACTAACTCTCCAGTCCCTTTAAAAATGTTTTACAAGGGCTGGAGAGATGGCTCAGTGGTTAAGAGCACTGCCTGCTCTTCCAGAGGTCCTGAGTTCAATTCCCAATAACCACATGGTGCCTCACAGCTATCTCTAATGAAACCTGGTACTCCCTTCTGGCATGCAGGTACACGTGGAAGGAATGCTGTCTACATAATAAATAAATTAATTTAAAAAAAAAACACCCTGTCTCAAAAAACCAAAAAAAAAAAAAAATGTTTTACAAGTGGAAGTTGTCTCAATGCCAACTGTTTAAATAGCACTGAAACACTCATGTTGTCTTTAGCATTCTGGGGAAACTTAAATATTGCTTTAGGAATAACTTATTTGGATTTTCAAAACTTTATTACTCTCTATAAGACTAAATATATATTGACTTGTTTTGAAATAGGGTTGTCCAGGTTATCCACAAATTCAAATCCCCTTGCCTCCTGAGTAGCTGGAATTACAAGTGTGTGCCAGTGCACCAGGCTAGACCTGGGGGATCACTGTGAGTCCAAAGTTAGTCCGGTCTATTTAGGGAGTTCCAGGCCAACTACAGCTACATAGTTCTACAGTCTAAAATTAAGAAATTAGGCAGACATCCTCTAGATATGCTGCCTCTGAGCCATTGCCAGTATTTTAATACATTTCAATCATTATGGTGCCATAAAACACTGTACTTAATTATAACATATTCTCATATGTGTATATGTGTGTGAGTAGGTGCACATGTGTATGCTTGTGGGGGAGTGGTGCATGACTGCATTCAGAGTCAGCAGATAAGACACGCCATCGTCAGGAATGCCTCTCCTTTTAAGAGAGCATCTCTCTGGCTCAGAGGTTAAGAGCACTGACTGCTCTTCCAGAGGTCCTGAGTTCAATTCCCAGCAACCACATGGTGGCTCACAGCTATCTGTAATGAGATCTAGTGCCCTCTTCTGGCCAGCAAGCATACAGACAGACAGAACACTGTATACATAATAAATAAATAAATCTTTAAAAAAAAAAGAGAGAGAGAGGGCATCTCTCACCAACAGAGCTAGGCCGAGAGGCCAGTGAGCACCAGGCTCCTGTCTTGGCTTCCCACTTTGTGTGGTTAGAAACCTGTCCCACCACACTCAGCATTATCCCGTGTGTTTTGGGGGCTGAACTCAGGTCTTCTGGCTTATAAGTTAAGTGCCATGCATGTATATCATACTTATAAAACAAGTGTTTTACTGACCGAGCCATTCCCCCACCTGCAGAATTATAATTTTAATTATTTGTTATTGGTGTGTATATGTATGATATGCATGCATGATGTGTGCATACATGTGCATGTATAACAATGAGGAGGTCAGAGGACAACTTTGGGGAGTCACCTTTACAGCGGTTCTGGAGCTGTAAACTCAGGTTCCCAGGCTTGGTGGCAAACACCTTTACCCACTAAGTTATCTCACCTGTCCCATATTTTACTTCTTTGGAACAGGGTTTCACTTATGTAGCCCTGGCCAGCCTGGAACTCACTATGTAGACCAGGCTGGCCTCAAACTCACAGAGATCCACTTACCTCGGGCCTCTCAAATCTGGGATTAAAAGTGTCTACCACCACATCTGGCCATGTGGTTATACTTTTTTCCCCTTTTTTCCATCTTTGTGACTATACTTTTGATATTCCCATTGCTGACATTGATCACTAATGGTGGCTATGGCCTCAGTTTCTCCCTTTTGCTTTGTAACATTTACTTCTCTGTGGGGCAATTGAGACTGTATTACTAGCTGTGCCTCATCAAGCTTTCAAATTTTTCATTAAAAATAAGGAGGAGGAAGGAGGGAACATTGGGTCATTTGGCAACTTTCCCCCTTAACCCATGATTCCGTCACTGCCGGTCAGTGCAGTAGCTCCAGAGGACCAGCAGGTGTCAGTAACGAGGCACATGCCCTGTATCTTGGGTTTATGATTCTTGGCGGCAGATCTCGCCCTTTCAAGATTTCCTGTCACTGGCACTACTGAGACATGAAGTCATCCTTCCTTTGTGTCCCAGGTTCCATCTTCGCAGGGGCTCCCTGACCACACCATCTCTAGCCGCTCTGCGGGAAAGGGACTCCCGCAAGTGAAGGACAAAACCCTACGTAGTGGGGAGGAGCGGTCCACACAAGAAGGAGGCCGATTCCACATGGAAAAGAAGGGATCCTCCATCCATGGGGAAGACAAGATCTAACTTGGCAGGGAGGGGACGGAGACCTGGGTGGGCGTGGCACTATGCTCCAACGGAAAGACGAATGGGACTTGGGAGACTGAGAAGAGCCACTTGTTTGGTGGGTGGGCAGCTGGCTGAACTCTAAGCAGTGGTTGGTTATCTGTGGAAAACAGCCAGCGGCCAAGTGGTCAAGAGCTGAGGGCTGCTTGCCCACACGGGTCTCTCCTGTGCTTCCTCAGAGTGGTCACTTTCTAGGGATGGGTGGGGACTAGTTCCACTTTTCAGAGAAAGACGACGCAAGTACAGGGGCCCCTGAGATGGCTCATTGTGTAAAGGTGCTTGCCACCTAGCATAACAACCGGAGTCTGATTCTTGGACCCCACATGGGAGAGAACAAACTCCCACAGGTTGTCTCTGACCCCCTCTGTGTACGGGAGCAGGCATGTGCTCACCAACCCCCAAACGTTGGAGGAGAAGGAGAGTTTCCTGCCTCCAGGTTCCTGCTTTGGTTTCACATCTTGGGCTTCCCTCCATGATAGACTGTAACATGTAAGCCAAGTAGACCCTTTCCTTCTCACTCTGCTTTTGATCATTGTTTTATCACAGCACTAGAAGCAAACAAGACGGTTACCAAGCCGTATGACTGTGGTGGTTTGAATGGAAAACGTACCCCATAGTCTCAGGCATTTGAACACTTGGTCCCTAGATGGTAACAGTTTAGGGAGGTTGAGGAGGTGTGATCTTACTGGAAGACATTTGCAGGGGCAGGGTAGGCTTTAAGAGTAAAAGTCTTGGGGGCTGGAGAGATAGCTCAAAGGTTAAAAGCATTGGCTGCTCTTCCAGAGGTCCTGAGTTCAATTCCTAGCAATCACGTGGTGGCTCACAACCCTTTATAATGAGATCTGGTGCCCTTTTCTGGCGTGCAGGCATACATGCAGGCAGAGCACTGTATGCATAATAATAATATATCTTTTTTGGTTTATTTGGTTTTTGGTTTTTCAGGACAGGGTTTCTCTGTGTAACAGTCCTGGCTGTCCTGGAACAATAAATAAATCTTTAAAGAAAGAAAAAGTAAAAGTTCTAACCTACTTGTTTACTCTCTCTGTTCTGTGCTTAGGTTAAAGATGGGAGCTTTCAGTCTCCTGGTGCCGTGCCGTGCCTGCCGCTCGCTGCCATGCCTTCCCACCATGGAGGGCTCTTATTCCTGGAACTGTAAGCCCAAAATAAAGTCTTCTGTAAGTTGCCTTGGCCATGGTGTTTTCGTCACGGCAGCAGAGAAGCAGCTGTTGGAGCACAGACCAAGAATGGAATCGCGTGAGGAGAATCCAGAGTGTGTGTGAGAAAACAAGACGAAAGTCTTGGGGCCTCCGTTTCTTCAGAACACGGAATTGTTCTTGGGATGTGCATCTGTGCTCCGGGAATAGCAGATAGGCCTGTGGTTACTTCAGATTGTTCATTACGACTGGCTAGTGTTGCCATGGAAATCCATGCCTTTGAAGCTGTGGCTTGCCCACCACGTGCTGCTTGTCCTTGTGACTGGACGCTTCACTCAGGAGACTCTTCTTAACCCTCAGAGTACAAACTGTCTGATGCTCTGAATAAAGATGGCTATTACACGAGACTTTAATTCACCTCATTTATTGGCTCCATGCTCCCAGGTCCCACTACTTCTAGAGAGGTGAACAATAACTAGTACAGTGACCTTGGGAAGTTGTTAAACTTCTCAGCCTGTGTTTGTCTATAAAATGCAAAGAACAGAATCTACCTTGCAGAATTCCCATAGAAATTAATGGCATACAAAGCCACACATACACACATCTTCCAATCCCAATATTTGGGAGACTGAAGCTGAACGATTCTGGTATTAATAAAGAGAGACCTTCTGTAACAAGTGGGCCTGCTTGTTGGGGTTTATGTCCTGCCTGGTCCCCCAGCCATTTAGTCCCAGAGAAAATCAAACAGAGAGTCTATGTTAGGTTATAAACTGATTGGCCCATTAGCTCAGGCTTCTTATTAGCTTTTGTAGCTTATATTAACCCATTATCCTTATCTATGTTAGCCACATGGCTCGGTACCTTTTTCAGTGGGGCAGGCCACATCCTGCTTCTTCGGTGGTCTGGGCAGGAGTGCGGAAAGAGCTTCCTTCTTCCCAGAATACTCCTGTTCTTCTGGCCCCACCTTTAGTTCCTGTCTAGTTGTCCCACCTATACTTCCTGCCTGGCCAATCAGCATTTATTTAAAACATGATTGACAGAATATAGACAATTCTCCTGCACCACTTCCCCCCCCCCTTTTTTTTTTAACAAAGGAAACTATCCATAGTCCATTTTTTGGGAATGTGGGCGTAGTATTCCAGGCTACTTCCAGCTGGTTGGGGGCGCTGATAATCTTATGAGGACCTAAAGAAAATTTAGAATTATGATCAAGTCCTGACTGGAGTATCCTGTGAGTCTTGATCATCTCAGGCTTCAGTCTTGAATCTGTTCTGGATGTAGAACTCAGACATCCGAGCCATCTCTTCCTACTGGAGATTTCTCAGGTGGTCTTCCTTGACCAAACCTGATTTTTCTTAACTCAGAATGAATCCACAATCTCTCATTTCCTGTGGAAACAAAAGCAAAATCTCTTCGCCAAAGTAACATACCTTTTGACTACAATTTTGAAGTCAAGGTATTTTCAAAATACCTATCTTGGATTAATTCAGCAGCATTTATAAGCAAAAATCTTTTAGCAGCTGTAGCTCCTTCCTCAGCATTCAAACAATTCAAAGAGAGAATAATAACATACAGTATCCAGATTCTCTGTGTGTTTTCCATCTTTATGTGGCTTTATTTTAAACTCTATTTCTTTTATTTTTAATTTTTGGCTTTTTGAGACAGGTTCTCTGTGTATCTTTGTCCTGGAACTCCCTCTGTAGACCAGGCTGTCCTCGAACTCACAGAGATGCGCCTGTCTCTGCCTCCCCAGGGCTGGGATTAAAGGTATGTGCTACTACACCTTGAACTCACAGAGATCTGTCTGCCTCTGCCTCCCAGGCATTGGGATTAAAGGCGTATGCTACCACGCTCTGAACTCACAGAGGTCTGCCTGCCTCTGTCTACCAAGTGTTGGGATTAAAGGTGTGTACCACCACACCCAACTACTCTCTTTCTTTCTTTTTTATTTTAACGACTTTAACCTTTAGCCTGCATATATTTTTAACACAGTGTAAACCATTTAGAGGTTTTCTTCATCTTTGAATCTCTCTTTACTGTATATCTCTCTTTTTCTGACCACATGAGTATTTAATTTACCAAGCAATATGGGTAGGATTAAAAGCCGTGGGTTTGACAGCTGGATCTAGCCCATTCCTTAGCTTTCAGCGATTCCAGCCTTATGGCTGAGGTACCAACCAGAGCCATGTTCATTGCCACAACTCTATGGCGTTTCAAGGTCCCTGCCAGCAAGCAAGCTGCAGGAGTGTGCTCACAAACCACACTCAAATGCTCTGTAGCTGGACTGCCTGCCTGAGTCAGAGTTTGCCCTGGCAGGATGGCCAGCATTTTAAAATGGTGCAGCTTTTTTCCTGCTATGGCTGAAAACCGAAAAGCATGCTGTCAGCTTTTCATCAGCACCATTTAAGTGTTTTGGGGCAGGACCTCTTAAAGAGCTACAGGGTTTTGCAGCTAAAGCTGAGTCAGGAAGCCTCTCTTAGATGAGAGCGCTTGCTTGCCTCTAGCAAGCAGAGCAGACCCGAGAAATTGCTGCTACCAAGAAAACATGCTTTACTCTATTCTTTCCCAAGCTTTCTCAGGCTTTCTGTGAATGCATTATCCACATGGGCACCATTCTGTAGCATGAAGGCCTGGTTGGTTTGGGAAATGGTGTGGGAGAATTATCTGTATTCTGTCAATCATGGGCACTCCTGCCCAGACCACTGAAGAAGCAGGATGTGACCTGCCCTGCTGAAAAAGGTACCGAGCCATGTGGCTAACATAGATAAAAATAATGGGTTAATATAAGTTATAAGAGCTAATAAGAAGCCTGAGCTAATGGGCCAATCAGTTTATAACCTAACATAGACTCTCTGTGTGATTTTCTCTGGGACTAAACAGCTGGAGGACTGGGCGGGACAGAAACCCCAACAAGTAGGCACTCATGCTACAGAGACCCTGTCTCAATAAAACAGCAGGGCACGGTGCATGCCTTTAATCCCAGCACTCAGGAGGCAGAGGCAGGCAGATCCCTTGTCAGGTCCAGGCTAGCCTGATCTACATATTAAATTACAGGCCAGTCAGAACTACATAGAGACCTTGTTTCAAAAACAAACAGAAAAGTAAATGCTAAGGAAAAGATTATTGGTTTCTTCCCAATATCTTTTTTCTGTTTTTAAACAGAAATTTTAATTACATTATCTGTGTGTGTGTATGTGTGTCTGTCTGTGTGTGAGTGTCTGTGTGTTTTCAAACACACATTCATACATATGCCATAGCTCTTTTTTTTTTAAAGATTTATTTATTTATTATGTATACAGTGTTCTGCCTGCATACCAGAAGAGGGTACCAGATCTCATTATAGATGGTTGTGAGTCACCATGTGGTTGCTGGGAATTAAACTCAGGACCTCTGGAAGAGCAGCCAGTGCTCTTAACCTCTGAGCCATCTCTCCAGCCTGATATGCCATAGCTCTTATGTGGAGGTCAGATGACAACTTTGGGTCACTGCGTTAGTTGTTTCTCTGCTGCTAATGAAAACACCATGGCCAAGGCAACTTACAGAAGACTTTATTTTGGGCATACGGTTCCAGGAATAAAAGTCCTCCGTCCTACATGGTGGGAAGGCATGGTAGCAAGCAGGCACGGCACCAGGAGAAGACTGAAAGCTCCCATCTTTAACCTAAGCACAGAGCAGAGTAAGCTGCAGAGAGGAAAGTCAGTTCTCTCCTTCTACCATGAGAGTTCCAGACCAAACTCCAGCCATCACTGTACTCAAGGACAAGCGGCAAGGGTCTTTTGCTGCTGAGCTATCTCCCTGGCTCCTTTTTCTCCAATTCCTGAAGCATCTACAGTAAGCTGCTGATCGGTTCTGTTTTGTTCCTTTGAGTCAGCATCTTGCTACGTAGCCCAGGTTGCCCTGGGACTCACTGCCTCAGCGTTCTGATTGCTGAGATTACAGGGGAGTGGGCATTTGCCACCATACTGAACTTTATAACAGGTTTGTATTACTTTAATAATTAAACTAGTCTTTTTAAAAGATTTATTCTTTTAAATATTTATTTATTATGTATACAACATTCTGCCTCCATGTATGCTCACACGCCAGAAGAGGGGGCCAGATCTCATTACAGATGGCTGTGAGCCACCATGTGGTTGCTGGGAATTGAACTCAGGACCTCTGGAAGAGCAGCCAGTGTTCTTTACCACTGAGCCATCTCTCCAGCCCCTAAAGATTTATTTTTATATGCATGTCTGTGTGAGTACACACACATGTATACATAGGTATCCTTAGACCCCCTGGAAGTTGAGTTATAGACAGGTGTGAGTCACCCAATGAGGGTACAAGGAACTGAACTTGAGCCTTCTGCAAGCCATCTTGACTGCTAAGCCATCTCTCTGGCCCCACAAGCTAGTTTTGTTGGGTGGTTTTGTATTTATTATTGTTTTGTATGAGAAAGTCTTACTCTGTAGCCCTAGGCTGTCCCAAGACCTATAGTGATCCTTCTGCCTCAACCTCCTGAGTGTTGGAATTATAAGTGTCTTAGTCATTGTTCTATTGTGGTGAAGAGACACTATGACCTCGGCAACTCTTATAAGAGAAAGCATTTAACTGGAGGCTTGCTGTGCTTTGAATAGGTATGGCCCATTGCAGACTCATGTGTTTGAATGCTTGACCCATAGGAAGTGGCACTATGGAGGAAGTGGGTCACTGGGGGTGGGCTTTGAGGTCTCAGAAACTCAAGTCTGGCCAGTGTGTATAAGTCTTCTGCTGCCTGCAGGTCTAGATGTAGAACTCTCAGCATTTTCTCCAGCACCATGTCTGCCTGCATGCTGCCATGCTTCCAGCTATGATGATATGGATCAAACCTCTGAACTGTAAGCCAGCCCCAGTTAAATGCTTTCCTTTATATGAGTTGTTGTGGTCATGGAATCTCTCTACAGCAATAGAAACCCTAATTAAGATGCTTGCTTACAGTTTTGGGGGCTTAATCCATTATTGCTTGCTGGGAAGAATGGCAGCAGGCATGGCAGGTTTGGTGCTGAAGAAGCACTTGAGAACTACATCCTGATCTGTAGGCGTGGGGCAGGGGGCTGAGACTCTCTGGGCCTGGCTTGTGCTTTTGAAACCTCAAGGTCCTTTTCAACCAACCACAAGAGAATAAAAAAGAAAAAGAAAAAAAAAAAGAAAAAGAAACCTCAAAGTCCAACTCCCCCTCCCCACCCCCACAAGGCCACACCTCCTAATCCTTTCAAACAGTTCCACCCCCTGATGACTAAGCATTCAAACTTGCCTTTGGGAGCCATTCTTATTCAAACCACCACAATAGGGGTGAGCCCCTTTTGGGTTCCAGAACTCTCTGAGACCTTGCTGGCAGCTGTGGGCCATTTCCCTGGAAGATACTCACCTACTCTCTCACACACTAACCCCTGTTGTGCCTTCCCTAGGGCTTTCTGTGACGCCAAAGCTGCTCCCACTGCTGCCTGTCAGTAGGCCAGCCACACCCAGTTAAAAGCCAGCAACATTTCAAGAGACATGAGTAAATCCAAAATGGAATTACCAAAGTCAAAGCCCAGAGGGCAGTGAAACTGTACAAAACCAACCCTGTGCAGAGAGGATTTATCACTCAGCTGTGACAGGCCTGTCACCCTTAGAGACAGGCCTTACTAGATGACTAAATATTCAATTTCTCCAGACTCTTTTGTTCATTGTCCAGGCTCAGAAGTGGCTTTTGGAGCTAGAGAGAGGGCTCAGTGGTAGCTACTCTTGCTGAGGATCTGGGTTCAAGTCCAGGCACTGAGAGGGCAGTTCACAACCATAAGTAACTCCAGACCCAAGGCCTCTGAGGATACCAAGCATGCCAGGCACACCCACAGTGTACAGACATACAGACAGACAGAATACCCATAGATGTTTAAAACAAAAACAATTTTTTTTTCAGATACCTGTTAGGAAAACATGACATTTTTCCTTTAGGGCAGAGGTTTCTAAGTCTGAACAGCTCAGAGCCAGAAATTACAACGCAGTTGAAAGCATAAACAAATCTCACTATATATGTGATATGAGGTGAAAAAAATCATGTGACTAATGGCAGATGTTTGGGTGGGAGCCCGGCCTCCGCTTTCTAAATCCCACCCAAGACCAAGCCAGCAGGGTATTTAAGACTCTGTCTCTAGACCTGCCATATGGTTTCTTTTTGTCCCCCCCCCACCAGACGACCCAGGAGTTGTTTTGCTCAGGTTAAACCTGGTCTTAATTATTCAGCCTGATCTGATTTATTGCACCTGTGGAGAGACTGAATATCAGTACGGGAAACCTTTCAGCAGAGTCTATTTCATATCTATGCTGAAAAAAAAAAAAACAACCTGAAAACAAAATTAACTGTTCAGTCCCATTTATTTTTTCTCAGATTTGAAATCTGAGATCTGACATCCCTTCTGTATTCCTGCACGTGTCAAGTAATGTCAGGCTGTGGTAACATACCATAGAGTGATGTGGGATTCCCCTATGTATGCTATGAATATGTTTTGTTAACATCGGTTATTAAAGAAGCTTTTTCAGCCAGTGGCTTAGTAGAGTAAAGCCAGGTGGGAAATCTGAACAGAGATACAGAGAGAAAGCAGGCGGAGTCAGGGAGACGCCATGTAGCTGCTGAAAGAGAAAGATTCTAGCCACCTGCCTGAACTTTACTGGTTGGCCACAGCCTTGTGGTGATTCACAGATTAATAGGAATGGGTTGATTTAGCAGCTCTGCTTTTTTTTTTTTCTTTTGGTTTTTAGAAACAGGATTTTTCTGTCTGGAATTCCTGGCTTGTCCTGGAATTCACACTGTAGACCAGGCTGGCCTCAAACTCACGATGTTCTGACTGTCTCTGCCTCCCAAGTGCTGGGATTAAAGGCGTGCGCCACCATTGCCCAGCACAGGAATAGATTGATTTAAGATGTAAGAGTTAGCTAGAAATATGCATAAGCTATTGGTCAAACAGTGTTGTAATTAATATAGTTTCTGTGTGATTACTTGCATCTGAGAGGCTGGGAACCAAAGAGCAGCCCTGCCCACAATAGAGCATTTATCCCCAAATCCTTGAATCAGGAGCAACCTTTAGTCCGACTGCAGTCCATGACAGATTGTTTATAAATGTTTGAATGGACTAAGCCACATTACACCCATTTTGTTCACAGCAAAAATATTAACAGATACTTGTTCTTTTCTGTAATAATTTTACTGGCTTTAAAATGTTTTCTGTCTTATCTATATTAGACTGTAAAACAGCAAGATAAAAAGCTATATTCACTGGGTGGCTGCATAATTTTCAACATAATTGAAATCGCTTAAACAAAAGGAGGAAATGTAGTAGGAAATCTACTAGAGTCGCTGTATCTAGGGTAAACTTCAGAATGAGTAGTCGTTTTCTGGAAGTACTTAGGCTGTGAAGAAATCACAGTGGAAAACAGTGACTGTTCTCTGCGATCTACAGAGTTGGAAATCTCTGTGGAAAACAGTGACTGTTCTCTGCGATCTACAGAGTGGGAAATCTCTGTGGAAAACAATGACTGTTCTCTGTGATCTATGGAGCTGTTTTTCTGAAGAAGCTGTACAGCCTTTGCATGACTTTGGTCATAAGACGGTCCTGGCATACCTGGATATCTTGCATTATTAGATACTGCAAACAATGCACAATAAGGACTAAAGTCCTTCATGAAACATATAGATTAGATTTGGCAACCTTGGTATGAGGAACTTGTTTTACCCCCAAAACAACTTCTGTGTAACAATAAATATGCTTCTGCATGGCTATTCAAGGTTCATTCATTGAGGCTGGACCTCCGGGCTTGCCTGTAAGGCTTAACTTCATCCTGGAGTGACTCTCTTTCTTTAATTGTCCCGTATAACTTAAACACTGACAGAAACTGAGAGCTCACACACGTGAATGCTTCCAAACATGGGCAGAATGGGCAAGATGGTTTTATATTGGGGGTAACCATTCCCAAAGTGTCAGTAGATCCAAGAGACTAGGGGCTGGTGCATTCGGCTCTCTGTGCAGTGCTGCACTGAGGTCCCACGGCTGTCATTGCAGCTCCCCCCTGACGTGATCCGTGTTCCCTGAAAAGGGTGAGCTGAACAATAACAGTTCATTTTCATAAAGCCCAGAATCAGAGACCCTTTCCTGGAGTCCAGTCATTGGTTCTTTCATTCTGGGAATGTAGTCCAGGCCACAACTTTCATTTTCAGAAACTAATTTCAACATGGAAAAATGGGTCAGATAGGGTCCTTGTCAAAGACAAGACAAAGACGGTTTTGCCAGGAATGAGCGAGGTGAGTCATGCATTTGTATAACAATAATGGACATACGTGCCAAGAACAGTCCAGCATATTTAAGTAGCTTATGATATCATTCAAAAAGGCCAAGTCTTTGGCCTTATCTCTACTCCCTAGCTCAGTCATGGGGTTCCTTGCAGAAGACGTGAACAAGTCAGTTCCTCCCAATGGTTCACAATCTGCTTCAGCACCCTACCACAAGTTGGCTGCCATAGTGCCTAGCTAACTCCCTGAACAAAGTTCTGAGCTCCTGTGGTACAGGAGGAGGGGGAGGGATGTCCAGGTTCTGGGTGGGGCTGGCCAGGGCTGTTGGCTGTAGCTAGGGATGACCTTGAACTCCTGACTCTCCTACCTCCACCTTGGTGACAGGATCCACGCAGGTTTACAGCACAGTAGTTCCTGGCCAGTGACCACATGCACAGATGTGACAGACTCTTTATAGAGCCCCACTTCAGATTCTAGTATTGGATTAAACTGCTTAAATTTATTAGGCTGGGCAGTGGTGGCGCACGCCTTTAATCCCAGCACTTGGGAGGCAGAGACGGGCGGATCTTTGTGAGTTTGAGGCCAGCCTTGTCTACAAGAGCTAGTTCCAGGACAGGCTCCAAAGCTACAGAGAAACCCTATCTCGAAAAACCAAATAAAAAAAAAAAAAAAAAAGTCATGTGCCACTACCACCTGGCTAAAAAATAATAAACATTTTTTAAAATCACATTTCTGTGTGTGTGTTGTTTATATGGATGCACTTGCTGCAGCACACACGTGGAGATCAAAGGAAAACGCTCAGGAGTTGGCTATCACTTTGAGCCATGTGGGACCTGACTGTGGCAGGTTTTTTGTTTGCTTGCTTGCTTGCTTTTTTGTTTTTCGAGACAGGGTTTCTCTGTAGTTTTTGGAGCCTGTCCTGGAGATAGCTCTTGTAGACTCATAGAGATCAGCCTGCCTCTGCCTCCCGAGTGCTGGGATTAATGGTGTGCACCACCACTGCCCGGCACAGCAAGCACTTTTCCTGCTGGCCTCTCATCAGCCTGGAACTGCTCGCTCCTCTTACCCACCTCCCTCTTCCTGGCAGCTGCTAAGATTTACATCTTGCCTGCCCTGCTGTTTTTCTTTTAAATTCCAATAAAATGGTCCTTGGTTTTAAAATTCTTTCTTTCTTTCTTTCTTTCTTTCTTTCTTTCTTTCTTTCTTTCTTTCTTTTATATATAGCATTCCTTCTATGTGTGCCTGCACGCCAGAAGGGGGCACCAGATCTCATTATAGATGGCTGTGAGCCACCATGTGGTTGCTGGGAGTTGAACTCAGGATCTCTACAAGAGCAGTCAGTGCTCTTAACCGCTGAGCCATCTCTCCAGCCCCTAAAATTATTTTATTAACTAAACTAAGACCCAACAAAAGGGAATTCTGAATTTCAAGGTAACACCACCACACTGAGCCTACTTTTAATTTTTTATATGGAATGCTTTGCTAACACCAGAAAAACATTAAAAATTGGTATAAAAATATGACGGTTTTTGGTGCACAGTGTAGTTCAGTATAGCACCTTCTGGTTTTGTAACAATCTAAAAATGGAAATTCCTTAACTTAAAATGAGCAAACATCTAGGAATTCTAGTGTTTTAAAATAACGCTCCAAAATACCTAACATTGCTACCAACTATTCAAATGGAATAAAGACCTCATGCCAACACAAAAACAACACCACAGCTCAAATACCTCAGCCCTCCAGCATCAGTAACACTGGGGCAGCTTTCATTACTACACACAGACCAACTCAGAAAGAACCTTGGCCACTCAAGCCGCCACCTATAACCTTTGCTGCCTAAGTTGGCCCGCACATTCCTGTTCCCAGTGACTTCCCCCCTGTAAAGCCATC
>PVIU01022515.1:0-29208 GCA_004026605.1 Ondatra zibethicus
CTCCTCTCCCCTCCTCTTCCCTCCCTTCCCCTCCCCTCCTCTCCTGTAAGACTACCTTTCAACTCTGGTCATTCATGTGATCCATAACTGCTGTATCTGGGTAGGACAATGGTTTGCCTCCTTTTCCTGGAAGTTTGCATGGCATCTTCAGGAACCATGGAAGCAAGTCCTCAGAGAGGGCAACTTCACGTTGGTTCCAGTTCAGGGTCAACTGGGTCCTGTGTCTGAAGTACATATCTTAAGCAATAGGAACTTACGTTTTACCTCAAGGGGAACCAAGGCCAACAACAATAGGATGTATGGTTTAGGTGTCTCTTAGACATTCCTGAACAACAACCCAAAAGAAGGCTTCTCATGTCTGGTATTGAAGTTTTTGTTAGTTCATCTTTGGCTCTTGGAGGAAGAGTTATCAGCCCAGATAAGAAACGTTCACTGAGATTATATTATATATTTGTACAAATAATTGCATGCACTATACATTTTTGGGTAAATAATTAATAATGTGATTCATTGTAGATTTTTTTCTGTGACAAGATTTCTAGTATGAGGAATAGACTTCAGTTTGCTTTTGCCTTCTTGTTCTTTCTGTTATTACTCAGGTATCCATGAAAGATCTCTTTCTATTCTTTTAGTACATGTCTGCCATGGCATCTTTTGTCCATTCACCAACTCCTAGACAAAACATGTTCCATTAAAGACAATGTGGTAAGACTGTTATGATTTTACAAATACAAGCTCACCCAGTCTTATAAAATATTATCTGAAGGTTTTGTCAGTTTTATTTCCCAAGCTCTTAACAAATTGTAAAGAGATAAAGGTTTTTAATGTTTAAAAAGCAATCTAAAGTAAACAAGATGTGAATAGAATTCTTAATGCTGATTTTCACATATATTCAAGTTACTTACTGAAATTCAAGAAACAAATGTTCTAAATGTATTATAATTAAATTACACATTTATCTCTTAATGTCCCTTGGATGAATCAGATTGCCAACATATAAGAATAAGAGCACTGGAGGACAAAGAATAGTGGATTTAGTATTCAGAAAGGTATTCTGCTTCTTTTTAAAGAAAATAATCTAAAAACCAAAGTTAAAGAGGAAATAATGTAAGTACAATCTATCCTATCATTAAAGTGAGAAGCAGTAGGAGGACTTTGTTTAGTTTAGTATTTTTTTACCCTATGGTTCAAAATCAGAATACTGTGAAGTGTCATCATTTCACCAAGGTATCACATTGCTCTGAATCTGTCCTTGTTTTAGTTGAAAACATTAGCAAATGAGGCTATTCTAGTCATTAAAATATTTCATGTTGAAATTCTTTTGCTATGGAATTTTATTTAAATGTATTCAATTATTCAACAATTGAAATCTTTAACAAGCTTTAGGAAATTCTCTTTCTGTGGGTGTGGATTAAAGGCACATGATTTTCAGGAGAGGATTGGTACCTGTCATTGCCTAAATACATTCGGGCTCCACTTGGTGATTTCTATCTCTGCCTATCAGTTTGTGTGCACATTCTCAGGTCAGAATGGAGGAGTGGCTTTCTGTGAATTCCTAGCATCAGATAAGGATTTTAAACAAATATGGTTAAACATTAGAAGCAAGCAACTTGGAAAATAGCTTTGGTGGGAAGTGCTACGAACCCTGTGTTCTTTATGACGATTGAGGAAATCATTGTTAATCTTCAATTCTTTCAGGTGGTATCACAGGCTCACGTTTGGTGCATCTGCCACCATGTGAGAGCAATACTCTTAGCACCCACCATAGCAAATTTGTATGATGACTAATAGCTATCACAGAATTTAATTCTAAATATATCATGATGTGTATATCAGGAATAAACAAATCTGGACAAGTTGGCAGTTGCTGGAGGATGATAGTGACTAGAAATATTTTTAGGGACTTTTAATGAACTGACCCATTTGGGGACTGTCTGAGAAAGAGACAATGAGGAAAACATTGGCATGGCTCTTCAGCATGTGATCCTGGCCCTGTGGAATCTTTCCAATGTCTCTGCCATGCTTCTCTCTGAACATCTGCTATTCTCTCTTTAGCCAGCACACTGCAGGTTCCTGTCAAGGATCCTTGGAATGACACTGACTGCCCCTCTCTTTCCTTAGATATTTTGGTCCTAATAGCAATCACAACCTTCTCTGTTGTTAGCAATAATAATAAAAAAACCCTAAGTAACACCAGTATCTACTTCTGATGTCAATATCTGTGCAGACCCCAGTACATGATGGCCAGCAGGTCTTCTCCTCAGTTAGTCCTGAGCCAGAGCTTCTCAAGATTGTTCAGTGACAGTCTCACCAGGTATAGGCATGCACAACAGTCCTAGATACTTCAGAGGCTGTCCAAATGATTACTGTATGAAAAAGTCAGAGACCACCCTGAACAATTTAATGAGACACTGCATTGAATATAAACAAAAGGTGAAGTGAATGATTTACTCCAACATAGTGGGAGAAATTTAGAAGCCAGGCAAGGTAAAAACTGAGTATTCATCCTATCCATACAATTAAGAACAAACATACACACGAGATTCCCATTGCCACTCTGTATCTCTCTAGTATGGAACCAAATATCTGTATGTATTAGTCCATTATTCATTGATATAATAAAACATGTAAGGCAGCCCATTTTACAAATAAAATACGTTCATTTAACTCACTGCTTTGGAATGTGAACACTCAGCAGTCTGAACAGTCCCAACAGTTTATCCTTGGGAGACCAAGCATTCCAATGCAATCAAGGTGAGAGGAAGGATTCAAGGTTGAGTATCAGAACTGGAAGCCGAGAGGCTGAGAATTCCACAATTCCTCTTGCGGACACAGTTTCTATCATGTGTACACTTCAAACTGAGAATCCAGATTCCCATCAGGCACACTTGGGGAACAATTGGCATCAACACCATAGCCAGAAGATTGGGTGACACAGTGGTGACAGTGGCTGTAAGGAAAAGTGGATCCCAAGGTTGTTTTTGCTTTGCACATCATGGCTTGTAATATTTTATCACAAATAAATTATGCATGTATACATGACACTAAAATAGAAGGGAAATTGTCAAGAGGAAGAGAAGAACTAATGGGTGAGAGGGTGTAGCACAAATAGTAACAACCCAGAGATAGAAATTGGGGTTCAAACCGAAAACCAGAAATGCAAATTAGCCAAGTCACTAGAGAAGTCTTACCTCTAACAAGGCTGGGTGACCACAAACTAAGTAGACTAAGCCTCTCTCTCCTTCCATTTTGTATTCTCTCTAGTGCTGGGATTGAAGGCTTGTGACTCCCTAGAACTAGGTACTAAAGCTGTGAGCCACCACCACTTGGATTTGTTTCTGCATTGATCTTGTGCTGCTCGGGGTGGCCTTGAACACGTAGAGAGCATCTAACCCCTGTCTCCAAAATCCTTGGTCACCATTGCCTGACCTCTGGTGGTTTTAGTTTTGTCTCTGGTCTTCAGGCAAGATTTATTTATTAAAATACAAATAATATATGACTATAAGAGGGAAGAAAGTGAAAGTTGGAGGCTGTGAGTCTGGGGGAAACATGCTTGACAAAGATGTGTACTTGTATCTAAGGGTTCTTGTATAACAAAATGCAGCATAAAATAAACATGTATGAGGAAAATTAAAATTAAACAAATTAAAAACAACAAAAACCTTAACAATAACCAAAAAACAAACCTTTATGTATTTGGTGAGTAGGAAACTGACACACAAAGCTTAAAGTTACAGAGTAAATGTAATAAACGTGATTCCTGCAAGCAAACACTCCCCTTAAGCTTAAAATGCCACTGGTTTTGTGTTTGTCAATATTCACCCTTCTCCCTTCATTAAAGTATGCTGCTGCTGTGTCTTCTTCCTGCCAATGCAGAAACTGAAACTTGCGGAAGTAAGGACTCTACGGAAGATTATAATTCCCTAAGGGCTGTTAGGGTGAAAACTATGTCAGGACACAACTCAAGCTGGAAAGAGGACAGTGCTTCACTGCAGCTAACAGTGCTCCAGGACTCAGCTGTACATAGGAAAGTCACTAAAGTGAGGACATTTTTTACTTAAAACTTTCTAATAAATTCCATGGACTAGACACACTGGAGAATAAACAATCAAGCAAACAAAGAAAAAACAGAATTCACTAAACCAAATCCGACCAACACACATGGGGATATACAGATCAAATAATAATTTCCAATCAAAATATGAGCTTGAGAACAATTATGCTATTTGCTTCAAACTTTTACCCTATTATTTATTTTTATAAATGCTAGACAATCTAGCACAATGCAGAATTTTATGAAGATAAGCATGCATCAAATTTGAGTCTCACAAATATTAATCACAGCCTAATAAATGGTGGAGCCTTCTGAATTCCATGCTGTTTTGAGAGAAAACTTTTATTTAGAAACATCGCTTCTAATCAATAAAGCAGTGATGGGAACTGAGGGCACTCTCCTGCATCTACCTATGGGCTCTGTACTCAATCCTGAAGCATAGTATAGGGCTAAAATAAGTACCATTTTATTATCATTGGGGTGTCTACATTTTCAAATGGACCTTTTTTAAGTTATAGAAAAGAATGCAAGGTATATCTCAGAAAATATGGGTACTATCCTTCACAAGCACAGATGAAGGAGTACAGGTGAACAGTGAGCTTGGCTCATTCTTTCTCATTAACAAGTATAACCCATTGCCCAAAGGGGCTAGAGTACTCAACATTTCAGGAAAAGTATAAATGTCAAGACTTGGTTTGGATTATTGCTTTCATTAAATGAGCCCAATATTGCTTTTCCTCTGAGCTCATGTACAATTTCTATGTGAAAAAAAAATGTGCCATTAGAATGCATAATCTCATTAATGGGATGCTTCTATACCAATGTATTCATAAGAATTATACATTAATGGGAAGACAATATGTTTTATTTGACAGTGGGTTGGAGTTTTTTATTAAGACAAATTTGAACATGAAGAGCCGAGGATAGTATGTGAATCATCTAGCTTTTGAAGGACTTTTTTGTCTTACATTATTTAGGAAAGAATGAAAGGGTATAATATACTTCTGCATGAGGCTCTATGACGAACACTGAGAAGTCTGTTAACAAGGATGCTCTTTCATATGTTCAGGACTCACATCTTTTCTACTATCGATATGGCATGAGTTGTTTATTCAAAGAGCAAAGATACGGGTTTTAAGATACAAGGAAATAGTGAACCTAGAAACAAATCACAAATGGTGGCTGTCATTTAGAAATACACTAGAAATACTGTTTTCAATTATATTACTTCAAGTACCCAGAGATGATAATAACTGTTAAATCAGAGACAGCGGACAAAGCATTAATCACTATATAAATTTTCAAATTTTTATTGGCTTAAGTTTCTAGGCTTATTAAAGTCAGGAACACTTGATCTTCAATATGTCTGCAATACCTTCTCCAATAAACAAATCTCGCTGGGTGGTGGTGGTGCACGCCTTTAATCACAGCACTCAGGAGGCAGAGGCAGGCAGATCTCTGTGAGTTCGAGACCAGCCTGGTCTACAGAGCTAGTTCCAGGACAGGCTCCAAAGCCACAGAGAAATCCTGTCTCAAAAAACCAAAAAAAAAAAAAATTTACAAATCTCTTAAAAGGACTTTCCGTACTTTTAACTCTTTCATATAAAACTTCCAGTTATATGCAATATAAAAAGTGTAGAAACCGTCATGGTTTTATGAAATACTTAGTAAACCTCTGTACTAGATTATTCCTTTTCATCCATAATCATACATACTGCTGATTTATGGAATTTTTATTATAATAAACCTATGAATTTATTAATATTAATGTCCTGATAGTAAGATATAGTTGGAAATATGTATATGTGTGTCATTAAATTTTAGGTGAATATAAAATTATTATTCCTTATGTCATTTTAAAACATTCTTAGTGTGATTTTTTTCTTCCTCTCTTCTCCTGTATTGTCTTGTCTCATTTTCCTAATCCTCCTCTTTATATCTCCTATATTGATTTATTTTACCTTAAAGCAATACAGTCTTCTATTTTCTGCACATATGTACAGAAAGCAGTATTTCTCTGACCTTTAATTTAAGAGGTTTTAGAACTATGAAAAAGTTATACTATCAATATTATTAATATCAAAACCTGAACGCTAACTCTTAGGCTAGAATCTTGTTTAATAGGCTCTCTCTCCTTCTGTCTCTCTGACCTCCTTCCCTCTTTCAAATTTGATATTATTTGTTGCCTTAGTATCAGTTAACCAGTTTTATACAGTATTAACTTTAGAGACATAAAGTAATATTTCATTTTTCTTCTATGTCAGAAGTGAAAGTGGTTGTTTACATTAACTAGATGGGTTTCTTTAAATTATTTTCCTTTTTATTTCAGCAGGATTTCTAGTTATTTGGATATAAAAAGAAATGAAATAACTTCGAGAAAGCATTGGAACAGGACACACTAAAGACTAATTCTAATATTTGTGTTATACAGTAGATTTTCACCATAGCAGTCAAGGCCCTGCCTTGGGATGGACCTTGTTTCTATTGTGATGTTTGTCTTTGGGTAACAACTCCATAGTTTCCTTTATAACTTCTGTTTTATTTTTTCAGGTTTGGATTTATTCTTCACAAAGGTGAAGCAGCACTGCATAAAATTGACCTTGAAACCATGTCCTACATCAAAACAATCAACCTGAAAGATTCAAGGTGCATTCCTCTATCCTTAGCATACACCCATCTGGGAGGCTACTACTTTATTAGCTGCAAGCCCGACATCACTGGAGCCCTTCCCCCACAGCTCGTAGTGGACAGCGTGACTGACTCCGTCATTGGCTTCAACAGTGACGTGACAGGCACCCCGTACATCTCGCCAGATGGACACTATCTTGTCAGCGTTAATGACGCGAAAGGTCTCGTGAGAATCCAGTACATCACCATCAGAGGAGAGATCCTGGATGCTTTTGAGATTCACACCAACCTGCACATATCTGACCTGGCCTTCCAGCCATCCTTCACGGAAGTGCACCAGTACAACATCTACGGAAGCTCAAGTCAACAAACAGATGTGCTCTTCGTGGAGCTCTCCTCTGGGAAGGTCAAGATGATCAAAAGTCTCAAAGAACCCCTCAAGGCAGAAGACTGGCCCTGGAGTCAGAAGAACAGGCACATCCAAGGCAGTGGACTGTTTGGACAGTACCTCATGACCCCCTCCAAGGATTCTCTCTTCATTCTGGATGGTCGCCTTAATAAGTTAAACTGTGAGATCACCGAAGTTCAGAAAGGAAATACCGTTGTTTGGGTTGGAGATGCCTAAGGAGCCCCATTACCTAATCACGGAGGAAGAGTTTTACAGTACATTACACACGATCCTTATTTCAATTACTAGTTAAATTTTCCAAGTTTATATCTTAGTAAAAACCCACTTTGTTTGTCCAACTAAGCCAGATTTTTTTACAATAATATTGGCAGATTAGAAACATTTCACACAATATTTAATTAGAAATTGCAGCACTCACAAAAATCAGACATGTAACTATATTTTAAACCAATAAAAAGAGATTTAAAATTGTTTTAAAAAAGTAAACTGCAGGGAATTTCAGATGACCTAAGCATCATGTCATTTTTTTAAGGCATTTTATTTTTTTTCGCTGTCCTTTTGCTATGCTTATATCTGAAATAAAAGGTCTGTGGAACCTTAAAATTCTCAACTCAAAATACTCTGTCCCGTCCACTGTTTATAATCTTTTGTGCCTTGAAGGAAATGTCATAGGAGAAAAAGGAAGGCTAAACTCTGCATATTGGGCAACCTCATAGCTATGAATCTACTGTCATTAAGAAATGTTTATATCTTGCGCCAAATCCCGCCTTCAGGCATTTGTTTGACCTTCAATGAAATGTCACATGAAGGCATAATTTCTACAGATGAGAAACAATCCAGCATTCACTGCACAATGTACAATGTGCATTCTGCTATAGAAAATGAACAGGAAAAGAGAGAAATGTGTCAAACCTTTTGCAATGCATTGTGTACACATTTTACTTTCATTCACTCGAGTGCATTATATTATTGGTGTAAGTTTATCTGGGACTTCAACTGCTTACCGAGGTTACATTCTTTCTTATCGGGATTGACCCTTTTAAGTAGCTCAATGTTGCATAAGTCAGGAACTTGCCCAGTTTAGGAAAGGAGCATTACTGTGTCCGCACAGAGAGAACTGCTGGTAGGCAGACTGACAGTGAGACAGAATTGGAACCTCCCTCCATAGTATAGTTGCCTACAGCATTCCCTTGGTTGATCCAAATAAGATAGATGATGTTTAACAGAAACGGGATAAGATGAGGCCGCAGTGGAGAGTAGTGGTGAACTTCTCCATTGCTTTTGCTATTCAGACGTATCTATCAAAAAAGGCCCATCCATCATCATTTTTCAAAATGATTTTTACTCTTTCATATCCTAAAGTACCTTGTCTCTAACTGTGTGCCCTAGCTGTGACCCAACTGAGCCTCTTGAGAAATTGTAGAGAAGTAAAACTGACTGCCTTCTTCCTTTTTACTAAAGGAGAAAATAGAAGACAAGTAGAAATAGATTAATACCAATAAGTTGGGTTATTGGAATAGGAGAAAACTATTTAAGGGACTAGTAATGGTTTGAGAAACTTTTCTACTTATTTTTCTTCTTATTGCTGTTGCTAAAACTCCTAATGAGCTATTGAAAGAGTGTCCATTTACCGCAGGTAATCCAATAAGATCTTTTTTAAAATACAAATCTTACTCATGTTTAAACTATATAAAAATGCATAGAAATCTGCAATTTTATAGTGTGCACTCTCTTATGTGTATATAGCATCCTGGGCTGTGTGATAATAGATTTCTTCTTAGTTTAAGGAAATATTAAGGGAGATAGGTTTACTAAGCAGTAAAAATCAGCTTATGTTTTTACTGACTGAGTCTGTTTTACTCTTTAGTAACTCCCTCCCCTGTGAACATGAATCATGCAATGTCTTTGTGTTACTGATTTGGAGTCTGTCTGTCCCGTACATGGACACCCTTCTTTAGAAGCTTATACCATGTGGATGCCGTCTGTTGTCACTGCTTGATAAAAGAATAAACCTCTTATGTTTTATTGCTTATGTACCCAGAAATTATTTAGTGTACATGACATGTTATGCTTCCCTAGACTCCATAAATAATTTGGTGTCCCCCGATTATTATACAAATGATGGTGAGGGCGGGCATGGAAGGAAAGTGAAGGGAGGCCTAACAAAGAAAGTTTCAGTTCACTATTTCATAAAATATCAACCTTACTATATCCCTTTGTTATGGGGAGTCCACCAGAGAAGACTACTCAGACACAGTGTATAGACAAACAAAGGTCTTTATTCCAGCCTGTTGTGACTACACTCAGGTATTATGGGCCCCAGTGTAGGCCTTAGTGTTTAGAGCAAAAGGCAAGAATATATATCCTGTTATCTTGCTCTGTAGCTTCAGGGTAGGCTTTGTGCAAATAAGCAGTTTAACAGACAATAAGATAAGCAATTATCTGGATGTGGATATTTGCACCGGCAGGCAGTTTAACAGAAGACAAGATAAATTACCTGGGATGTCTTGACCTCAAGTCCCGGATCAGAGCTGGGGAAGTCAAATTCTTGTCAACCTCAAAGGGCCTCAGCAAGAATAGCAGATGGAGGAAACTCTGTACTGTCTTTCTCTGTCACATCTTCCACATCTTCACTATTTAGTGCTTGCTCCAAAACCTGTATCCTGCGATGTTTGTTTCTTCAGAATGTCTCAGACATTAAAGGAATTATGTCAGGATAGGTTCTCAAAAGGAAACTCAAATGCATTGCTCTTTCCCTGTATCCATATACATTAGATACACAAATTCAGCTCAATTTTTTTCATAGCTAAGGCAACCAGAGCCTTAGCTTTGTCGAGCAAATGCTGTCTTCCTGAACCATGCTCTCTATTGGCACTACTTATTTTTTTAAGCAGAATAGATAAAATACAGATGTGGAAACCTAGCAAAAAGCTCATAGTGTATTTATGTTCCAGTTATTTTGGTATTGACACTTCCTTCTTCAAAGACAGAGCAGAGCTACCCGACAAGATGTCAGCATCACTCTGCTCTTAGTGACTAAAGGTGTCTTGCACATTGCCATCTCAACAGCTCTGTGCAGAATCTGAAGGTGAAGAAAAAGCAGTATAATCAGGAGAACCCTGCCTTACAAAGAGGCTGCGGCATCAGTGAGTGACAGTCAACAGAAGAAAGGATGAAGTTAGAGCTATGAAGACAGTAAAATGATCAACAGAGAGAAAAAGAGGGCATGATGTGAGAAAGCCCCTGAGCAGATTCAGTCACAGGAAATTGACAGTTATTGGAAAGGCGACTTAGCTAATGGAAAGGAGGTATTACAGCCAGATTCTGAGACCGAGGCACAGACTAAAAGCCCCTTAAAGACTGGACTATGACAGAGGCTCAGCAATATTGTCAGAACTGGGTTATGGCTAAGTTTGTAAAGTACTTGCCAAATAGACCATCCAGGGTATCCTAATTACTGCTCTCTAGAGAAGTCCTTTCTCAAATATGTATGTCTGGATGGAGCCAGGGGAAGGAGAGCTTGGTCTGACCTCTGGCCTCTGTGTGTAGTGGTAGCCATAGAAATATGAACACAAACAATAATAGTAGTATAAGCAGAAAGAAATCTCAGTGATAACAGCACTTAAAAGCTTCCTTTAATAGAATAAATTTAATTGTAAAATAAGAAAAATATGAGGACAATTTTACTGTTCACAAATACTAATATATCAGAGAGCAACATGAAGCCCAGTGTTGCAACTGCAAGAGCTCACACAGGGCTAATGTCACCTGTCAGTACTTTTGTTTCTCATTAGACATTGCAGGAAGGGTAACAGGAAAACCACGCTTCTCAAAAGTATGTTTCAACATTTCCTCCAACCACAATCTCTCCGGATAAATTTCATGAAGAAGTAAAACCTGAAACTGATATTACAGGAATCCTCATGTTAAGTTATGGTTAATATTCCTCTCTTTCTGGAGGACTAAATCCTATTATGTGTCATAATGTGTAACAGGCTTTTGGGGGGATCTAGCACCCTTGCCAGCCAGGATCCACAGGAGCTTCCAGCTTTAGCCAACCAAGTAAATCTGATCCTTGACTAGAATGCAGAAAAGATTTTGGGATGATCTGGAGTAAAAAAAAAAGTTAGTGAGTTTTTTACTTACAGAGACGCATCTAAGAAAAGGGCAGGGTCAACCCCTAAGACCTGAGTGTGGGCCTCTGGAGAGAGGCACTTAGAGTCTGTAGAGAGGCTCTACGGGGTAGAGAGATGCATCAGCCATTAAAGCCTTGGCCCACAATGAAAACTACAATGGCTCTGTAAATGATACCGTACTTTCTAGGTTACCTTCCTCAAGGGATGAAATTTGCAACAAAGCTGAAAGAGCAAGCTGAGCAGAAAATTTGAGAAAATTAAAAGTTAAAAATACATGAGATATTTTACTTATTTATTTGTCTTACGAATTTTCTTTTGTAAGTGAAATTGTAAGGTGATTTTTGATGAGGGTGTTTTATTTAGAACTAGGGAGGAGCATATGATAAAATTCCAAGGTCACAAACTTTCTGGCCCTACATAAGCACATGAAATGTGTTTTAGTATTCTTATATGAGATGTCATCCAGAAAATGCATTTTCTGTGTAGGAAATCTTGGCTTTATCAATTGTGCAATAGCTAAGGGGGTTTCCTGCAAAGAAACTACCCTTAGACTACTAGACACTGTGAGGTGGGGACTCACAGGCTGGCAAGGCTGATGAAAGAGCCACGGTCTTGGTCTGAGTAAAGAATTAGGAGAGGTTGCCTCATTCCTATCTAAGCAACAGCTTCGGCTCTGTGGCCCCTGCAGCAACAGTCAGACACCCTGTGCCAATAGACATCCTGTTCTAGCTGAGGCCTTAGTTTGTAAGTTTAACACGACTAGACTTTATATCCCCACCCCATGGGCCTGGGGTGCTCTTTTAGAGAAGGGGGTGGGATTTGACCATGTTTGGGCTCCGGGGAGGGTGTAAATAGAAGCTGAGTAGTAGGGATGACAGGGGTTGTGGCGGGACTAAGAGGTAGAGAGCTGAGGAGAAACACAAGAATTGGCTGGGAAGGAAGAACCAAGTGGGAGATATTGTTCAGACAGAAGGCCAGTTAAGTGAGACTGCTGGACAGTCACGAAAGAAAGTTTAGTCTCCTGGGAAGTAAAGTGATGGTGGTACTTAGTTTTCAAACATGTCTGCCGACTGGGATGGAGGCTTCCGTTTTAAAAATTCAGTGATAAGTTAGTGGGCTTTAAAGCTGCTTTCATAAACTCAGTCATAAGGCACTGGTGACACTTGTCCAAAGCACAAGAACCAGTGCAATACTGGGGTCCCATGAAGGATGTTTGGTCAGGAAGGCTTTCTCAAAGTGATGTAGTCTTCCAACATGTGAACCAGTGGCCAAGGCCATAAAAACATCTAGGTGGGCCAGGCAGCAGTCGTGCACGTCTTTAATCCCAGTACTAGGGAGGCAGAGGCAGGCAGATCTCTGTGAGTTTAGAGACCAGCCTGGACTACACAGTGAGTTCCAGGACATGTTCTAAAGCTCCACAGAAAAACCCTGTCTTGAAAAAAACAAACAAAACCATCTGGGGGTCGGGGTGTGTCTGGAAGACAAGGAAGATGAGAACAGACATTAGAGCCTAGATTTTAGGGAATGGGGAGAGAAAACAGAGGCTCTTCCTTGATCTCTAAAATTGATGGCATGGGAGGTGGGTGGATGGAGACAACAGAGGGTTTTCTAGAAATTAGAACAGTGAAGTAATTTTTCAAAGAAAAAACTCTGAGCTAGGTTGGGGACAGGGTTGAACCAATGTTAAACATTGATTAATATAAGAGGACTGATCAGGGTACCCTGGATTTCCCTATATCTTAAGTCAGACCCCTGGAGCAATAGCTGAATCTAGGGAAGTTGTAGATGGTCATTCTACTTTTCAGGAGGGTCCATAAGCTTTACATGGTCTTCAGTAAGGGAAACACAATAGTTTTCTTCAACCCCCTAGGAAAGATTCTTCAACATACACCAGAGAGATTATAGCTTGGATTGGGTGGGCCCCGTCCTAGAACGTTTAGACATCCCTGCAAATAGAAGTTATAGGACCAGCCCAGAAGGAATGGCAATGAGAAGAAAATGAACCCATGTAAAACCTGTCACAGATTCCATGTTGGGGGTATGTGCAGGGTTTTGAGTCAGTTAAGGTGACTTCAGGAGTATGGTATGGTATGGCTGGAAATTTCCCTTCCTGGGAAAAAGGGTGTAATTAGAAAAAAAACACAGATAACAGAAAGAACACACAGAACAAGTAACACCAGCCACAGTGAGGGCAGAGCATGGAAAAACTGCTCCAGGCTGCAGAAAGGGAGCAAGGCTGTGGTACAGTGGATTAGAGTACAGAGTGCCCAGCACAGCCTGGCTGGGGCGCTAGTAGAGGAGGAGGTAATGAGACAGACCTAGTGATGCCAGGCTAAGTCATGGTGAGAGCAGGGAAGCAGTCCAAATCTCTGTCTCAAAGAACTAACAAGAGGGAGGGCAGAGAACAAGACAGAAACCCCAATAACAAACTAGCAAAGTAGCTCTCTGGGCAGAGCTTGCTCAGTGTGCACTCAGTATCTCACACCGTTGGTGAGCCACTCATCCACTGTAAAACCAGATCTCTCATGAGAGGCAGAAATGGGAACCCAGGGTCTCTGCTATTGCCATCCCAACATACTGCAGAGGACGAGGGATGGCTCCTTGTTATGACTTGTGGTAGTTTGAATGTCATTGTCCCTTGTGAACTCATGAAGAGTGGCACATGAGGAGGTGGGGTTTTATTGAAGTAGGCATGGCCTTGTTGGAGGAAAGAGGAAGTGCGTCACTGTGGGGTTGGATTTTGAGGTCTCATATATGCTCCAGCCCTGCCCAGTTTGCTTCCTGTTGCCTGGGCAAGATGTAGAACTCCCAGCTACCTCTCTAGTACCATGTCTGTCTGTACACCACCATGTCCCACCATCATGATAATGGACTGAACCTGTGAATTGTAAGCTACCCAATTAAATGGTTTCCTTTATAAAAGTTACTATGGCCATAGTGTCTCCTCACAGCCGTAGAAATGCTAACTAAGATATGACTCTCCCCCAAAACCCTAACAAGGCTCATCAGAAGGTCTATGTTCCTCAGTTCTAAAGATGTTCCCCTAAGAGGTCTGTTTCTTTTATCCAGATGAAGGTTCCTCAATGGGTCTATCCTCCTCAATGCTAAGGAAGCTCGCCAAGAAGTCTGACCTTCTTCCCAAAGAAGGATCCTCAGAGTCTTATCCTTCTACCTAAGAAGACTCCCCAAAGATTTCTCCCCAGAAAGCAAGCTCCTCTTAGAGGCCAACCATTTTAGTGCCTCAGATGACTCCTCAAGAGGCCTAATCTGCCTTCCTAACCAGATGTAAATTCAGGGTAGATTCACCTCCTAGGAATCTCAGAAAGGTTTAGCCTTTTTGGTGTTTGAGAACAAAATAGTTATTTAGGGCAGAGGGAGGAGCAGGACTCTGGCACTGCTGCAACCTCTCCCTGGCCTGGAAGAGTCAGAGTGAAACTGGGTCCAGGCAGCATGGGAGATTCTGATGGAACCTCCAATGAATTCATCCATGTGAGAAAGTTGCAGACCACCACATTGTGTTTATAAAAAGTTTCCTAGGCAGATGACTAAGAATAGGTCCAGGCCTGGGAAGGACTGTTATTACCAAGACAAAAGGGTTTTTAGAGTAAAAAGCTGCAATTACATCACACCTGGTGAGGACTGGGAGTCTTTACAATGTAAACTTTGATCTTGTAAAACTTCACACACAACCAGTCTAGAGAAACCAAGCTTCTTTTACCTGTCAGGATCCCTTCTCAACAGAGAGGAAGGGTCCTTTGGTATTGTGAAGTTCCTTATCAAGAGGAGATAGAGGACATTTGTTTACAGATGTGGCACCCATGGAGAGGAAGTGCAGGGTTAGGTCAACCTGACATTTCTTAAGCTATTTCAGTACCATGTCAACTTTATAATGCCTATCATATTTATTTATAATGACAAAATATTTTATTTTGGCTCATTTTATGCAAACCCACCAAATAATATGGAGGTGTATTTGTTACAACAGCTGAACACATATTAGTTTTTATTTGTGTATAGTCAGACAAAAAGAACAAAACTGTTAAATTAGAGATTTAAATTCTAATATTTAGATGTATATCATTGGTGTTTTGGGATGCCGATATTTCAAGAACAACAAAATGAACTTACATAGTGTGTATTAAATTATAATATCTTAGTATAAGTTTACAGACTGATTCCAAATCTCTGAATCTCATCCCCACTTCCTATAAAGATAAATAAAATTATAAACTAACAGAAAAATCAAATCTTTCTTTCTCTCTCTCACTACATATATTATATATGGGAAAAGCCGATTTAATACCAAACTATAGCAGACAAATATAAACACATATATTTATAAATCCATACAGGTCTTTTCAGAAATGCTAATACATATTTAACATTGATAATACAAACACAAATTCAACTCAGAAATGCAATACAAAGATATAAATACCTATACACTGAAAAATGAAAAGTTCCAATCACTTAAGTAATATATATAAGTAGAAACAAATAAGCACATACTTTAAAACTAATATTCACAGATAGCATTTCTGAGTCATCAGGTTGAGACCTGATCTCTGAACTTGCTATGAAAATAGGCATAACAATCTGCCAAAAACAAATCAAGTCCCACACTGCTCCGAATGCAGAATGAAATGTCTCTTCTTGATTGCAAGGAGAGCTTCTCCCTACTCAATACAAAAATAAAACTCAGTCAACAAAATTAAAAAGAACCTTTCTGAGATGGTAGCTTGCAGGCCCACCAGTCAACTAATGTCCAATGAGGACAGGGAATTATTCAGCCCTTGAGATAGCATGGACAAAGTAAATAGGTGTGGGATTTTCACCAGTTCGTGAAGACCATGGCTGAGCTGCCTTATTTATTTGGAAGGCTCATGCCTTAGACATGAAGAATTTGTTTAGAGATCTCTACACAGAAAGAAAAGACACGTCCGAAACTAGGACAACTCTCTTCTTTTTTATCAAGATGTGTTGTAGGAAACAGACATGACATCCTACTAAGTCCCTCCGCCCAAGTGAGCAACAGTGTGCTATTAAAATCCCTGTGAATTCATATGTGCAATCACCCGGTTGTGTCTGGAAAACACTGGATCTTTACTGTTATCTACCTCTGGCTCTTACAATCTTTCTGCCTTCTCCAAATACGTCGGGGAACAGATTGGTCCCTCCAATAACATCAAACTGCTCTATTGGGGTGCTTTTCAATCTTAGGAGTTTACTTGACATACTTTCCTCGCCGTGACTTGTCATGGCTCTCTCTGGAAACTGACTTGATCTCTGTGTTATGTGGCTGCCCTCTTGCCCTACCATCTTCCTCTTAACTGACTGCTACCAAAGTCTCAATTTCTTTTGGAGCACACAGGCTTTATCTGCTTTTCTCTTCACGTGGTACCTCTCACCATGCTGCCAAAGGACAGACTTAAATTTAGAGCTGCAGGCTATGGGGTCTATAATGAAAGTAAAAATCCCTTTATATGACAAGGACGTTCGATGAGCAATAATGGCCTCTATCCTTCAGGACTTTCCTCTCTGAGCCTGAAACCTAAAATTGTCGGCAAAGAACAAAATTATACAGTATCATACCAGTTCTTCAGTAATGGCCTCACTTGTAGCTCATGTCTCTCTGATACAGTAATTTTCCCTTCCTTTGCTTTTAAAAAGTTTATTTTATTTTTTAACTTATTTGTGTGTGTATGTGGATCACACCCATGTGCACAATGGCCGCTGAAGCCAGCAAAGCGTGTTGGATCTCTTGGAACTCAAGTCCATTCTTGAAGCACATTCTGAAGTGGGCGTAGACAGTGCTCTTACCTGCTCAACCATCTCTTAGCCCACTTTTCTTATTTTGAAAGGCTCTGTAATGCCAGCTCTGAGCTTTAACCCATCTTGTATTATTTTGTCTGGGATATACATGCCTGACCCGCTTCCTTAAGGTCCCCCCCCTTCTTTAAAAATCTACTTGCCCAGCTAAGACTCCTAGCGATAGTGGAGAGAGAGCCTGTAATGGCCATCTACTGTAATCTGATTGGTGACTACCCTAATTGCTCTCTGAGATCCCTTACTCAGTAACTGATAGAAGCAGATGCAGAGATCCACAGCCAAGCACTGGACTGATGTCAGGGAATACTGTTGAAGATGGAGAAGAAGGGTTATATAAGTCAGGGGAGTTAAGGTCAGGGAGGAACCCACAGAGACAACTGACCTGAGCTAGTGGGAACACATGGACTCTGAACCAACAGTTAGGGATTCTGCACAGGACTAAACTAGACCTTCTCCATGTGTATAACAGTTGTGTAGGTTGATCTGTTTGTAAGGCTCCTAACCAGGAGAGCTGGACCTGTCCTTGTGGCTTTGCTTGTTTTGGGAGGCTATTCCCCATGCTGGAGTACATTGTTCAGGCTTTATACAGGGGAAGAGCTTGGTCCTATCTCAACTTGATATGCCATGCTTTGTTCAAGCCCATGGGTGGTCTGCTCCTTTCTAGATAGAGAGAGAGAGAAATGGATGCGGATGGGGCACAGGTAAAAGAAAGTTATGGGGGGGGAGACTGGAGGAGAGGAGGGAGTAGAAACTGTCAGGATGCCAAATAAATGAAAAAAAAATTAATTAAATAATAAACCCTACTTGCCAATAAGTATTTCTTTCTGCCTCATGGAATTAGCATTAGCAAAATTAACAATATTTCTTTGCAATTTCCAAGATATAACTATGTAAGTTTGTTCAGACTATATTTTCCTAGTTTTATTGGCATTTAAGAGTCTACATAATTGAAATTTTGGCTTATTACATCAACATACCATTTATCTTATACATAATCTAAGTTAATGACAAGTGACTATTGTCTGTTTGCTATACTGGATTCAGAACAGGGCTTAACAGACACATTAGGCACTCAGTACACATACATGAGAAGACTGAGTGCTTTGATTTCTTTACTCTCTATGTTTAACATCTAGTGGATAAGAACCTAGGTATAGATAGATTAAAGGCCTAGGGTAGAACCTACTAGAATTATTCTGCTACAAAAGTAACAATAAAATTAACTGATATATTTATGGATAAAAATATTTCCCACCCCTGCAGAAGTTTCTCCTGCAGTAGATAGAAATGAGTGCCAAACCCACAATTGAACGATGTACAGAGAGTGAAGAAATTTGGATCAGGCAGTACTAAGTTGTATAACTTTCTGAAATCCTCCCCTCAAGTCTCAACAATCTGCACTGTTGAAAGATTGCAAGAGCCAGATGCGGTGTATGGCTCTGAGGAAAGGGTAGGTTTCAGAGGCAATAGGGCTGATGCACGTAGGAACTCACAAAGACAGTGAAAGCAACCACAGGCCCTTCACAGGTTCAGACAAGACACAATCCCAGCACAGAGAAGGGACTGGAAGACCAATCAAGAAACACATTGTGAGCAATGCTGGCTAGGAAAGGGAAGAACAGTTTTCGACAATGGAGTGTCACCAGATACATCAAACAAATTCCAGGGTAAATCCCAAGTCCTGTTAAAGTTGATCTTTTCCTTTGAAAAAGAAAACAAACAATCTTTTTTTTTATTTTACATACCAACCCCAGTTCCTACTCCCTTCTCTCCTCCCATTCCCTTCACCTCCCTCCTCACCCCACCTCGCATCCACTCCTCAGAGAGGGTAAGGCACATACATCATTTTGGGGAAGGTCCAAGACCCTCCCTACTATATGTAGGTTGAACAATGTATCCATCCAAAGAGAATGGGTTCCAAAAAGTCGGTACAAGCAGAAGAGATAAATTTTGGTGCCACTGCTGGTGGCTCCTCAGTTTGCCCCAGCAATACAACTGTCATCCGCATTTGGAGGTTCTAGTTTGAACATATTCTGGTTCCTTCCCTATCCAGCTGGAGTTGGTGAGCACCCATTAGCTCAGGTAAACTGTTTCAGTGTGTATCCCCATGGTCTTAAAGCCTTTGCTCATATTCTCACTCCTTCCCATCTTCAACTGGACTTTGGAAAGTCAGCCCAGTGTTCCCCTGAGGGTTTCTGCCTCTTTCCATCAGTTGCTAGATGAAGGTTCTATAGTGACATTTAAGATATTAATAAATCTGACTACAGGGCAAGGCCAGATCGGGCACCCTCTCCTCTGCTGCTTAGGGTCTTGGCTGGTGTCATCCTTACGGATTCCTGGGAATTTTTATAACACCAGGTTTCTTGCTAGGCCTGTAACGACCCCCTCAATCAAAATATTTCTTTCCTTGCTCTCCTACTCTGTCCTTCTTCTATCTCGACTATCCCGTTCCCTCAAGTTCTCCTATCCCCTCCCTTTCTCCTTTCCTCTTCCCGTTCCACCTTCCTTCTCCCCCCACCCCCATACTCCCAATTTTGTCAGGCGACCTTATCTGGTTCCACTTTCCAGGTGGATCTATATATGTTTTTCTTAGGGTTCACCTTATTACTTAGCTCTATATCCTTTGTTTATAGCTAGTATGCACTTATGAGTGAGTACATACCATGTTCATCTTTCTGGGTCTGGGTTACCTCACTCATGATGGGGCTTTCTAGTTCCATCCATTTCCATGCAAATTTCAAGAAGTCATTGGCTTTTACTGCTGTGAAGTCCTCCATTATGTAAATATACCACATTTTCTTTGTCTATTTTTCAGTTGAGGGACATCTAGGTTGTTTCCAGTTTCTGGCTATTACAAATAATGCTGTTATGAGCATAGTAGTTCACATGTCCTTTAAGTATGATTGAGCATCCTCCAGGTATATGCCCAAGACTGATATTGCTAGTTCCTGAAGTAGGTTGATTCCCAATTTTCTGAGAAACTGTCATATTGAATTCCAGAGTGGTTGAACAAGTTTGCATTCCCGTCAGCAATGGAGGAGTGTTCCCCTTACTCCACATCCTCTCTAGAATAAGCTATCATTGGTGTTTTTGATCTTAGCCATTTTTGCTGGTGTAAGATGGTATCTCAGAGTCGTTTTGGTTTGCATTTGCCTGATGGCTAAGGTTGTTGAACATTTCCTTATGTGTCTTTTGGCCATTTGAGATTCTTCTGTTGAGAATGTTCTACTTAGATCTGTGCCCCATTTTTAATTGGATTATTTGATATCTTTGTGTGTAATTTCTTCAGTTATTTATATATTTTGGAGATCAGTCTTCTATCTGATGTGGGGTTGGTGAAGATCTTTTCCAATTCATTAGGCTTCTTTTTTGTCTTATTGATGATATCCTTTGCTTTACAGAAGCTTCTCAGTTTCAGGAGGTCCCATTTATTTATTGTTGCTCTCAGTGTCTGTGGTACTAGTGTTATATTTAGGAAGTGCTCTCCTGTACCCATGCATTAAAGGATACATCCTACTTTCTCTTCTATCAGGTTCAGTGTGGTCAGATTTATATTGAGGTATTTAATCCATTTGGACTGGATATTCTCCATGAAGTAATTTTTTGAGTGTGGTGTGTGTGTGTGTGTGTGTGTGTGTGTGTGTGTGTGTGTGTGTGTGTGTGTGTTTATGGTTAATTTTCAGAGAGAGCGAAACAGAAATAAAATTAAGTTGAGTGAGTAGGGAGGTAGAAAGAATCTGGGAATAGGAGTAGGAAGAGATTGGAATCAAAATATATGAAGCATATATTTAAAAATTAAAAAAAACTAATTAAAGAGATTTCAAGTCATTATGACAAAAGCTATACAACGAATCTTAAATATGATCTATAAGAATAGTAGTACACTGATAGTTTCTACTTAATATTCTGTGATGTATTAACATTAAGTTTAGTAGGCATAAATATGATTTGAATAGGTGATGTGACTTTAGAACTTTTTCTTTCTTCCTCTATTGAAGTAGAAGAAATGCTCAGAAACCTGAGAAAATGCTGCTTCTAAGAAGCTGTGCTTAATTTTGTTCTTTTGTTTCTAGAACTACTTCCTAAGCTCTCTCAGGTTTTATGTGGATATGATTGTCCACATTGGGCACCATTTGTTGTCAGAGGTTTCTGTCTTGCCTGGTCCCACAGCCATTCAGTCCCAAAGAAACATACAGAAGCCTAAATTAATTATAAACTGGTTGGCCTATTATCTCAGTCTTCTTGGTCTTCATATTAACTAATTCTTATATCTTAATTTAGCTCATAATTCTTGTCTCTTTAGCCACATGATTTGGTACATTTTATCAGTGAGGCATTCTCATTTTGCATCCTCTTCATCTGGGTGACAACTGCAGACTGAGCCTTTCCTCTTCCCAGAATTCTCCTATTCTGGTCACCCCTCCTATTCTTCCTGCCTGGCTACTGGCTAATCAGCATTTTATTAAAGCAGTACAAGTGGCAAATCTTTTCAGGGTAAAAGACCACTGTCATACAGCAATGTATCTAATGTTATTCAAGTTCATTGTTTGATAAAGATCTGTTTCTCACACTATTATCATGACCTTTAAAACTGCTCATTGCCAAGTATTATGCATAAAATTGTGCCTTGTGTTATCTACCTGTACCCCATCTCTCCTTTTACAACTCACCTTTTTTTGTTTTTATTTGTATTATTATACTATTATTATAAAACATTTGGCTAGCAGTCTAATTAAAGTGCTAAAGATGTGTCCAATGTTATTTAAGTGCATTATCATAGTTTGATGGAGAATTATTTCTTACAACATCTATTAATATGAATAAAACTGCACACTGTGTTATCCATTTGTACCCAATCTCTCCCTACACATGTAGCTCATTTTTACCTTTATTTGTATTATTATATTATTATTATCAAAAATATTTGAGTAAAAATCACCATCCCTAAAATAACACTGTTTTTGAAAATTACAATAGAAAAATAAATAAATGTACAGATAATTATAGTTGCAGTTCTAAGAGACAATTTCTCAGAAAATTTAAACATGTAACTTTACTTTTAAAATACTTCTCATTTTTACCACTGTGTATAATTTTTATTTTCAGACATATTTGTTAGGTCTTAAAGAAGCCCAGGACAATGCTGAACAGAGGTACTTATTAGCATATCAAAGCAGATGATGGCCTGGTCTCCCAGCATCACTTAGTACCTGTGGATCCTCTCAGCACTTTTTACCCCTATCCCTACTCCAAAGCTCTCTTTCTAGGGGCTAAGCTTCTGCTTCCCTTCCCTCAACCTGAGCCTGGCTCTTCCTCACCCCTGTCCTCTTATGGTCTGGTTTAGTCTTCAAACCATATTCCACCTGGAATCTTCCCTCTGCCTGCCTTCTCCCTTACATCTACAATAAAGAATGTTGTAGGAGGAGTGGGCTGTGTCCCGCCACCAGGCTAGCTTAGCCCCAGAAATAACCACACAGAAACTATATTAATTAAATTACTGCCTGGCCCATTAGTTCTAATTTCCCATTGGCCAACTCTTACATCTTAATTCAACCCATTTCTACCAATCTGTGTAACACCACGAGGTCATGGCTTACCGGGAAAGATTCTAACCAGTGTCAGTCTCAGGCAGGAGCTTCATGGTGTCTCTCACACTGCCTTCTTCCTCCCAGAATTCAGTTCTGTCCTCCCCACCTATCTTAGTTCTGCCCTATCAAAAGGCCAAGGCAGTTTCTTTATTTAACCAATGAAAACAACACAAATACAAAAGGACCTCCTACACCAAAAGGTTTTTTCTACATTGTAGGAGTAATCATGTCCTCCTCCTTTCATTTTATTTGTTCCTTCAGTATTGCTTTCAAATATCCTTTTAAACTGTAAAAATTACTGTAATTATTCAGCCACAGATAAGGCTGCACTTCCAGGTTCTAAAGGCATGCGTGCATCCAGTGGGGCATCTTCCTAGCTATGGGATTTCTTTATTTACCCCATCCCATCTTACAGCCAAGCACTCCTTTCCATCTGCGGAGTCCTTGGATCCCCCAACTCAGCCTGCTGGTTCTTTGAGAAAATCAACAAGACTGACAAACCCCTATCCAAACTAGCCAAAAGGCAGAGAGAAAACACTCAAATTAACAAGATCAAGAATGAAAAGGGGGATATAACAACAGACACTGAGGAAATTAAGAGAATCATTAGGTCTTACTACAAAAGCCTATGTGCCACAAAATTGGAAAATGTAAAAGAAATGGACAGTTTTTTAGATAAGTACCATATACCTAAATTAAATCAAGACCAGGTGAACAATTTAAATAGACCTATAAGTCACGAGGAAATAGAAGCTGCCATCAAAAACCTCCCAACCAATAAAAGCCCAGGACCAGATAGTTTTAATGCAAAACTCTACCAGAACTTGCAAGAAGAGCTAATACCTATACTCCTTAATATGTTTCACATAATAGAAACAGAAGCATCATTGCCAAACATTTTTTATGAAGCTACAGTAAACCTGATACCCAAACCAAACAAAGACACAACTAAGAAAGAAAATTACTCACCAATTTCACTCATCGATGCAAAAATTCTCAATAAAATACTGGCAAACCAAATCCAAGAACACATCAAAAAAAATTATCCATTATGATAAAGTAGGCTTCATTCCAGAGATGCATGGCTGGTTCAACATACTGAAATCTATCAATGTAATCCATCATATAATAAACTGAAAGAAAAAAACATATGATCATTTCATTGCATGCTAAAAAAATCAATTGACAAAATTAAACAATCCTTTATGATAAAGGTCTTGGAGACATTAGGGATACAAGGATCATATCTAAATATAATAAAAGCAATATACAGCAGGCTGACAGCTATCATCAAATTAAATGGAGAGAAACTCAAAGCCATTCCACTAAAATCAGGAACAAGAAAAGGCTGTCCACTCTCTCCATATCTCTTTAATATAGTGCTTGAAGTTCTAGCAATAGCAATAAAAACATAAGGAGATCAAGGGGATTCGAATTGATAAGGAAGAAGTCAAACTTTTGTTATTTGCAGATGATATGATAGTGTACATAAGTGACCCCAAAAACTCTATTAAAGAATCCTACAGCTGATAAATACCTTCAGTGATATGGCAGGATACAAAATGAATTAAAAAAATCAGTAGCCCTCCTATACACAAAGGATAAAGAAACAGAGAGTGAAATCAGAGAAACATCACCTTTCACGATAGCCACAAGTAGCATAAAGTATCTTGGGGTAACACTAACCAAGGAAGTGAAAGATCTATTTGACAAGACCTTTAAGGCTCTGAAGAAAGAAATTGAAGAGGATACCAAAAAATGGAAGGATCTCCCATGCTCTTCGATTGGTTGGATCAACATAGTAAAAGTCGCAATTCTACCAAAGGCAATCTATAGATTCAATGCAATCCCAATTAAAATCACATCAAAATTCTTCACAGACCTTGAGAGAACAATAATCAACTTTATATGGAAAAACAAAACCCCAGGATAGCCAAAAAAATCCTATACAATAAAGGAACTTCTGGAGGCTTTATCATCCCTGACTTCAAACTCTATTACAGAGCTACAGTAAAGAAAACAGCTTGGTATTGGCATAAAAACAGAGACGTTGACCAATGGAATCAAATTGAAGACCCGGATATTAATCCATAAACTTATGAACACCTGATTTTTGACAAAGGAGTTAAAATTATACAATGGAAGAAAGAAAGCATCTTCAACAAATGGTGCTGGCATAACTGAATGTCAACCTGTAAAAGAATAAAAATAGATCCATATCTATCACCATGCACAAAACTCAAGTCCAAATGGATTAAAGACCTCAATATAAATCTGACCACACTGAACCTGATAGAAGAGAAACTGGGAAGTAGCCTTTAATACATGGGTACCATGACACCACTTCCTACGTATAACCCCAGTAGCACAGACAATAAGAGCATCAATGAATAAATGAGACTTCCTGAAACTGAGAACCTTCTGTAAAGCAAAGGACACAGTCATTAAGATAAAAAGGCAACCTACTGAATGGGAGAAGATCTTCAACTCTACATCAGACAAAGGTCTGATCTCAAAAATATATAAAGAACTCAAGAAACTAGACATTTTAATTCTAAATAACCCAATTAAAAAATGGAGTACTGAACTGAACAGAGAATTCTCAACAGAAGAATTTCAATTGGCTAAATGACACTTAAGGTCATGTTCAACTTCCTTAGCCATCAGGGAAATGCAAATCAAAACAACTTTGAGATACCATCTTACACCTGTCAGAATGGCTAAAATGAAAAACACCAATGATAGCCTATGCTGGAGAGGATGTGGAGTAAGGGAAACTTTCATCCATTGCTGGTGGGAATGCAAACTTGTGCAACCACTTTGGAAATCAGTGTGGCAGTTTCTCAGGAAAATGGGAATCAACCTACCTCAGGATCCAGCAATACCACTCTTGGGAATATACCCAAGAGATGCCCAATCATACTACAAAAGCATTTGTGCAACTATGTTCATAGCAGCATTATTTGTAATAGCCAGAACCTGGAAACAACCTAGATGTCCCTCAATGGAAGAGTGGGTAAAGAAAGTGTGGAATATATACACATTAGAATACTATTCAGCGTTAAAAAAAACAATGACATCTTGAATTTTGCATGCAAATGAATGGAAATAGAAATCACTATCCTGAGTGTGATAACCCATACCCAAAAATATGAATATGGTATGTACTCACACATTAGTGGATTCTAGCCATAAACAAAGGACATTGAGCCTATAGCTTGTGATCCTAGAGAAGCTAAATAATAAGGTGAACCCAAAGAAATACATATGTAGAACCTCCTGGAAATTGGAAGCAGACAAAATTGCCAGGCAAAAGTTGGGAGTATTGGGGTGGGGTTAGCGTGGGGGAAAGGGGAGAGGGGGAGAGAGAAGGGAGAAGGGGAGGATTGGGGAGAGCTTGGGGGAGTGGGATGGTTGAGATGGAGGAAGGGCGGACATGGGAGCAGGGGAGAACATCTTAATTAAGGGAGCCATTTTAGGGTTGGCAAGAGGCGTGGCTCTAGAGGGGTTCCCTGGTGTCCACGGGGATGTCCCCAGGTAGGTCCTTGGCCAGTAGAGGAGAGGGTGCCTGAACTGGCCTTGTCCCATAGTCAAACTGATAACTATCTTGAATATCACCATAGAACCTTCATCTGGTGACAGATGGAGATAGAGACAGAGACCTACATCAGAGCACTGGAATGAGCTCCCAAGGTCCAGTTGAAGAGCAAAAGGAGGGAGAATATGAGCAAGTGAGTCAGGACTGCGAGGGATTGGTCTACCCACTGAGACGGTGTGCCTGATCTAATGGGAGCTCACCAAAAACAGCTGCACTGGGACTGAATGAGTATGTGATCAAACTGGACTCTCTGAATGTGGCTGACAATTGGGGCAGACTGAGAAGACAATGATAATGGCACTGGGATTTGTCTCTACTGCATGTACTGGCTTTTTGGGATCCTAGTCTATTTGGATGCATACCTTCCTAAGCCTGGATGGAGGGGGGAGGGCTTTGGACTTCCCACAGGGCAGGGTACCCTGCCCTCTCTTAGGACTGGAGGGGGAGGGGAAAGGATGAGTGGGGGAGCAGGAGGGAAATGGGAGGAGGGGAGGAAGTGGAAATTTTGAATGGTATTATTTATAAAGCAATAAAAATCTAAAAAAAATAAAATAAATGAAGGGAGGCATGTGCCCATGTCCTTGGGCACAAAGGGCCCCGTGTGACCCAAGTGCATGCATGCGTGGTTACATCCACGTATGACTCAGCTAAAACCCTTGGCGCATGTGTGAGTCTCCCATCTGTGTCATCAGTGTATAACGTAGTCATGCCAACCCCGTGAGCATGTGCTAGGCAGCTTTTTAAAGGTGGATGCGCCATTTCTCTCTCTCTTTCTCTCTCTCTCTGTCTCTTTTTCTCTCTCTGCACACCGATCCCCAGGCCTGTATGCACCCCTCTTATTATTAGCGGATTTGTTTGTGTTCCGTGTTTCCTTCTTACTCATGCCAGGTAATTTCAATTACATAGCAATGTATTTATTATGGTAAGTGCAGAAGAAAAACACACAGAAGAAAATAACAGCAGAAAGTCCTGGGAACAAAGGAGCTCTGGAGGTAGACAGAATTCACATGCTCAGGTAGATGTAAGGGAGAGCCAGTGAGACATAAGATAGACAACTTCTAATTTGTTTCCAATAATACTGACAACAATTGAAATAAGCCAGATAATAATAGCCTAAGGCAATAATTAACTAATAATCTGATTCTTACCAGCTCTGATATCCCAGTGATATTGGAATGCCTCCTGTGGGCCTTCTCCTTAGCTTTGGATTATATAGCTATGTCATCTTCTGCTAGAAGGAATTCATTTTTCTCTTTTGTCAGACAAGACTCTCACTATAAATAGCTCATGCTGGTTCTAAGCTTGTAGCAATATTCTTGCCTGTACTTCCTGAAAGTCACCATACTAATCAAGAAGTAATTCTGGAATTCATTAGATGAAAAGCAACTTCTTGTTTGTTATATCTAGTAGAGGGCAAGACCCCTGCAGACCCCTGACCCCTTTACTTTCTTTGCCTGCCTCAGACCCTTTGCCTGCTGGAATGAACTGAGCAAAGCAACTTGCTTTCCTGTGTTTGCAGCTGCTCTGAGCACAAGACCCTCATGAGTTCCTGCTGGCAGAGGAATGAATTCTGGTGGGTTTTACAGCTAGAAATCCCAAGAGCTGGGACATGCCTATCAGCTAAAGATCTCTATATAAGCTTCCCTGGAGCACAAGAAAGAGTCATTCTTGTTTCAAGGATGACCCGTGTCCCCGTGTCTCTGTCTCTGTGTGTGTGTGTGTGTGTCTCTCTCTCTGTGTGTGTGTGTGTGTGTGTGTGTGTCTGTGTGTGTGTGTGTGTGTGTGTGTGTGTTTAAATCTCCAACCTAGTTCCCAGCTCACGACCAAAGAGCAAAGAAGGGATGCTTGAGAATCAGCTGGAAACTGAGAGTGCTACAAGTCGCATGAACACTATTCAAAACAACGAAGAAGCTCATTTTACACAAAGAAGTGGAGGCTGATCGATCCATGCAAACAACAAAGTAAATTCCATGCCAGCTTCTGTTACTGTAGAGAATCAGGTGAAGAGACAGCTGGAAAGACCACTCCTCATATCAGAATGAAGTGCAAAGATAAGCCTCAAAAGCCGTCCTTGCAGAGGTGCTGAAATTCAATTTGGGCTGACTATAGAACAATTTACCTCCCAGGGTAATGTTACAATACCAAAGTAGCCAGCAATCAGTGTAACCTAGCAGCTGGGCATCATACCTACAGGCAAAGACAGCTCAACAGTGTATTTTTATAAAGGAATAACCAAAAAGAACCCTGCTAGCTAATCTCATTCTATCGTAACTATGAAAATGTCAAGGCTGCTCCTACCGAGTTCTGATGCTCTTTAAAATGGTCAACACAAAAACACAACACCTTAAAAATAGATAAGAAATAGCTTATTCTGGAGCCAAATATGAGTGTCCTTGGCCCAGGAATACAGATTTAAGGTACTCCAAATTCCAAGTTTAAACTTGGTAGCAATTTCACAAAGTTTTGAGAGTAACAGAATGAAAAAAGTCACATACCAAGGCATTTTTCAAGGACAAATCTGGAAGCGTGAGAGAAGCAGGTTAGAGCCAAGTGGAGAGATGTCAGATGGGGGCCCCACATGGCGCCATCTAATATCTTAGCCTTTCTATTCCTGGAAAACAAAGGTATTGCTAAATGAGCACATTTAAAAATATTTTTTTATTTGATGATCCTGTTTGCTTCCAACTTCCAGGAGGTTCTGTGTATGCTTTCCTTGGGTTCACCTAGGTATTCAGCTTCTCTGGGCTTGCGAGCTAAGTGCTTGGTGACCAGGGGCGGGGATAGAGGTGGGAGAAATTTCATCCGATGGATGGAGATAGAGACAGAGACCCACATTCACATCAGAGCAATGGATTGAGCCCCCAAGGTGCAGGTGAAGAGCAGAAGGTGGGAGAAGATGAGTTAGGAAGTTAGGACCGTGAGGGGCTGGTCCACCTACTGAGACAGTGTGCCTGAACTAATGGGAG